>VDFB02122267.1:0-16405 GCA_007258455.2 Sequoia sempervirens | reverse complement strand
TTTCCTTTTTCCTAGGCTGAAGTTACACTCTTTGTTAGCTATTTGTCCTTCCTTAAATAACTCAACGCTTTTCTCCTCCTCCTGAGGCTTCTCCACTAATTAAAACTTTGACATCGTGGCCTCCTTAGGAGCCACCTTTTCATTGAGTTTAAGCTTGTTATTCAGGCATTTCTTTGCCCAGTGCCCAAATTTTTTGCAAGTAAAACACACAAAGGGTAAGGTCTCAAACTCTACATTTTGGGTCCATTTTCCAAGTTTTGAAACTATCTCAATCAACGAAGGGAGATCTGAGGACTGGGTAACCCCCACACAAATTCTAGCAAAAACTAGCCTCTTTCTGGATGAGGTCATAGAGCCAATGGATAGAAGTTCCCAAAGGAGCTAGCAATCCCTTTGAACACATCCTCATTCCAAAACTCCAGTGGTAACCAAGGCAAACACACCCAAATAGGTACTGCTTTGAAGGCATCATCTGAGAAGTTCATTTTTGGAGACCACTTCCTAATAGCCAGAGAGGACTTGCCAATAACCCAAGGGCCCCCACACATAATTGCAAGTTTATCTTCACAAGAAAAAGCGAAAGAGAAGAAGCCTTTAGGTAGAGTAGCAACCTCTACATGTCCTTTAACTCTCCATTTCTTCTTTACAAAGTCCCTGACCACATCAATATTTGGTTGTGGACCCATAAATTTACCAACTAGAGACGACTCCATTAGAGATATGTTATGGTCTATTACAGGATTAGGAATCAGAATGGAAAACTCCCCACTCTCTGGTGATGAGATATTACTAACCGGGGGAAAAAAGGATTTTCCAATCAGCTTGGTTCCAAAAAGTGAAACCCACTTCTTCTTAGGATCCTCCCATGAATGATCCCTAAGAGTTTTGTCCTCAACCTGGTTTCCAAGGCATCCAGATCCACAAGCCCCATCCTTTGACAAAGAGTTAGGGGAACACTTACCTTCATATTCGATCTTTCCACCTGGATCCCTTCCTTTTTCTAGGCCCCAGTCCTCAAACACTGCTCCCTCCTTTTCCTCATCTGCATTCTCACCTGTTGCATCCCCAAAAAATTCGTCCCCTGGTCTAGAACTAGAATCTTTTGGACCAGCCTGTCGTTGCCGCCCAAAAAATTCAAATCCTTGCTCTTTCCCAACACTCATCCTCACTCCCAAAAGTATCCCATTTGCATTGTTAAAGAACAAGGAAAAAGATAAAATAATTGAGCAAATACAAACAAAGATAACCATTCCTATTCTAAAGAAAACACTTGATCTTATGGGGGGATTGGTGCTACTTTGATGTGAAAAGTAGCCCTTTCCCAACCCCTTTTTGATAAGCTCTTGATGATGGATGAACAATATGTCAAATGATGAAGACTATGCATCAAGATGAGAAACTTGTGAGAGATACTAAGATTGTGAAGGATTAATACAATAGAGAAACTCTCTATTTATAGCCAAGAAGGATAAAGAATACCAAACATGGAGGATGTGGGACTAAAGATCCACCAATGACAAGATTCCACTTTTCAACATGTGAGAGGTTGAGGAATGAGCACATTTTGGTCAATGTGCCAAAGAGGGGGAGATTTGAAATTTGAATTTGATGAGAAGATGAGTTAAATGCCAAATTTGAATTGTGCAAGAGACATGTAAGAACTTTTAAATTCTTTGTTGGATGTACATGTCAATTTGGGGGGAGATTTCAAACTTGGAGAATATTCCCTTTTTATGCCATGTTGAGAGAAAATGGAGAATTTAATAAATCAATAAATTGATTTATTTGTGCAAGTGGGAAAAGCTAGAGGATGTGACAGGTGATTAGGATTAGATTAATCATGGTTTGATTAATTAATATGGTGTTAGGTGATTTTTACTTTTGACTTAGATGCTTGGATTTATTTAAATCAAAAGGGAGGAAATTGATGCACTATCCATTTAATTAAATACATTTGATTTAATTAAATGAAGATACTTTAGGAGATAATTAAATAAAGCGATTTATTTAATTAGAAGATAACCTTAGGAGATCAATAAAATAACCTTGATTTATTTAATTGACGAGCGAATATGAATTAGTTAAATATGAGGAATGCATGATGTCAATTCCGCATGCCTACAAAAACAATGCCTTAAGTGGTGAGGACCACCTCAAAGAATTTGCTAATTTCATGGATGATTTTGAAGTAGAAGTTGAGTATGTGATGATGAAACTTTTCATGCAATCACTCAATGAGGATGCCATAGAATGGTATAGAGGTTTACGTATTGAGAGTACTATTTAGAGAGCAATATGGTGATAAAATTGATTCAAGGTTTTTTTTAAATTAGTTTAATAATATTGCTAAAGGCTCAAATGAGGTTGTAGCTAATTTCAGTGTGAGATTTCAAAAGTCCATGAAACAGTTACCCCCTTATTTACAATCAAATGATAGTGTATACCTATTGAATTATTGTAATGACTATGATGCAAAGATGACCTATTGCTTATTGGATAAAAATACTCAGACATTGAGAGAAGATTTTAAGATGGAAATCCATATTGATAGTATCAATAGAGAAATTGGTAAGGTTGGGAGAAGGGATGATGTAAAAATCCTAAAAAATCCAAAGAGAGAGGATAAAAACTCTAGTGCTAAGGGAGGTTCACTTGAGGAAAAGATTGACAATGTTGTCAATTTTATGAAGGATATCAGCTATAGACTTGATAAGCAAGAAAAAGGTATATAAAATGAAAGGTCCAACTATCACAAGAATGAGACCTTGGCTGCAAGACCATCCATATAGCAGAAATTGGAATAATGGGAATCCCATTCATAACAATTAGAAGAATGATCAAAATAAGGTTCCTCTAGTTCCTCTACAGAAAAACTTAGCCAATTGTGATAATGAGACCCATTGGTGCATGTTTTGTCATTTGCCACATTCTCCTTACCAATCTATAGCTGCATAGTTGGTTGAGGTTGAAGAAGGTGTGACAAAATATTATGATCAATCTCATGAGGATTATGTTGAAGTAAATATGATCATGGATAGGTTTGACTTTGCTGATAATGAATGCTCATTTGATCTAGAGTCTCATGAACTTGATGTGGATAGCCAAAGACATATACCTAGTACATATCACTAACAAGTTCTCTCTGATGAAGATGATGATAATGATAGTGAAGTGTATGCATTGAAAGAAGTTGAAGATAATGTGTCTCTAAGGAGACCTTCAGATGAAGAAATCACAAGGTATACAGTGGCCTTGGCTACACAAGCCAAAGGTTCATATCATCTGAGAAACAAAACAATGGGTGGTGACCAAGATAGCCCTATTGGTCTCTTTATAAAGAGTAGAATGTGAAAGGAAAGGAACAAAATTTGATAGAAAAGCGGATGAACCTAATCCAAAGAAAGTAGGGGAGACAAAATTTGGGCCAACAAGGTTGATAAACTAAAAATGGATGGAGAACCCAAGTCCCCTGCTATAAGGACAAAAGCACAAAAGCAAAAGTATGAATCTACAAAGAATGATGTCAAGCCTAGAGCTAAAACAATAAGGAGAGTAATACAAAACAAGATATGCTCCCAATTTATTTTCCTAAATATACTACTATTGATATGTTTTAGTTTCTTAGTCAAGTAAAAAAAAATGTTCCTTTGCTTGAAATGATGAGAATTTACAAGCATGAACAAAAGGTAGTAGCCCTTACCAATGGTGCTACTACAACCTGTAATGAGCTAGTGATGTCCACTCCACCCAGAGTGAGTGAAAAGGAAAATTAAGAGAAAGAGGTTGAGGGAGTAATCACTAAGATCCATCATATCTTTCTAGGAAATTCAGTGATAGCCTATCCTGGAAAGATAGAACCATTTTTTATTAGATTGATTGTTGAGGGAAATTTCTTAAAAAAATGTATAATTGATTATGGATCATCTAACAATATAATTCCAACCAAGATCATGGATCAATGGGATTAAAAATTGAAAATTCCCCATGGAAAATGCTATTCTATGGACTCAAGGGAAGTCCCTATGACTAGTGTAATAAATGACCTTCCCTATAGACTAGCTACATACCCAGATAAAGAGTTCAAAATGAGTGTGGTTTTGGTAGATATCCTACCCAACTATGGAATGTTGTTGTCTAGAAAGTGGAGTGCTTCCATGGGGGGTAGCATGCTATGTGATACATCCTATGTTGCTTTCCTAATTGATGGTAAATATGTCAAAGTGGTTAGAGAACCAAATGTACCACATATGATTGAGCATGCTCATAAGGATGATATAATTCATTTTGTAGATATTTATATCAGTGAGTTTAAGGTGGAAGAGTTACCAAGAGAAAGTGATAGGTGGCCTACACACATAAATAATGAGGTTATAATATTATCTAATAAATATGGACTTATGAAGATGTATCTTGATGGTACAAGTTCTAAAGAGGGGTCTAGTGCAAGTATATTGTTGGTTTAACCTAGTGGAAACACATTTAAGTTTTCTTTCACTTTTTCTTTTGTTTGCACAAAAAATGTGGTAGAGTATGAGGCATTGCTACTAGGATTAAGGCTGGTAGAGAAGCATGGGATAAAGAAGCTAATGGTGATAGGTGATTCTCAGTAATATCCCAAGTAAGCTCCAGATGTGCATGTAAGAATCAAAGATTAAAACACTATAGAAATGTTGTTTGGGATTTTATTGAGCAATTTGATGCATTCAAAATTGACTGGATGGAGAGAGGTCAAAGTAGATTGGAAGACCTACTTTCCAATATTGCACTTAGACCTGATGACATAACTTTTGCAATTATCTCCAACGTTGAGGTACAAGAAAGGCCATCAATCCCTGATAATGTATATAATTGGAAAATCTTCAATGATGATGAAGACATTTTGAGGTTTTTTAAATGTGTTGATGAATATGAGAGTTAGGAAATTGACTTTGGAGCTTTTTTGAAAACATATATGGGAAGGATACAATCTTTGGAAGTGAAGTGATTCAACTGAAGATGAATAAGATTCACAAGGGCCTTGTGGCATTAGAGTGAGTCTTTGGCAATCAAGACAAAAAAAAATCCAAAACAACTACTACCCATCCAGAAGATTTAGAAGAAGTAAACTTGGGGATTGAAAATTCCCCTAAAAAGGTTTATGTGGCTAAAATGATGAAACCCAAGATCAAGGCAATGTTGATTTCCTTGTTGAGAAAATATAGAAATTTATTTGCTTGGTCATATGATGACCTGAAAGTATACATAGAGGAATTGTTCCAACATGAAATTCCCATAAAAGAAGATGCCAATCCTTTCATGTAGAAGCAAAGGCCCATCAATCCAACCTTAGCTCCAAAAATGTAGGATGAATCGTTCAAGCTAAGAGATGTTGACATTATAAATCCTATTAGGCATTCCTCATGGGTGTCTAATTTAGTGCCAGTCAAGAAGAAAAATGGTGATATAAGATTATGTGTGGACTTTAGAAATTTGAACATATCATCATTAAAAGATAACTATCCACTACCAAACATGGAAGACATGTTGCAAAAGGTAATTGGCTGTGAGTTATTGCCTATGATGGATGGTTTTTCTAGCTATAACCAAGTAAAATTGAAGGAGTCTAAGCAGTACAAGACTACATTTAGAACTCCATGGGGTACCTATGTGTATGTCAAAATTCCATTTGGTTTGACCAATGAAGGTGTTACTTTCCAAATGGCTATGGATGTAGCCTTTTCTAATTTTTCTAACTTGTTCTTGGAAATTTACTAGGATGATTTGACAACTTACTCTAAGAATGAAGAAGACCATTGCATGCACTTGGTGAAGATATTCATTAGGGAATTAGAATATGGAATCTCAATCAATCCAAAAAAGTGTGCCTTTGGATTTATTGAAGGAAAATTGTTGGGGCACATTATGTCCAAGGAGGGAGTGAGAATTGACCTTGAGAGGGTAGCTATCATTGAAAAGATTCCCCAACCAAAGAATGTAAAAGGTACTCAATCATTCTTTGGCTAGATTAACTTCTTGAGGAGATTTGTAACAATTTTTTTAGATATCATAAGACATATCTCCAAGATGTTAAAGAATGGAGAAAAGGTGGTTTGGAGTGAGAAGCCTAGTCAATAATTCAAGAGCATAAAGTAGGCTATCAAGGAGGTTCTAGTTTTGAAGTCTCCTGGTTTTCTAAACCAATGCATATTTTTTCTTTGCTTCTTTCCATACTAATGTTGTTGTGTTATTGCCAAAAATTGATGAGGCTTTGAACAACCTATTGCATTCTTTAGTAAGTTTTTATAGGCTATAGAACTTAAATATGATATGATTGAGAAGCAATCATATGCTTTAGTCAAGGTTGTAAACAATTTTAAAACTTACTTAACAAGAGCTATAGTGATAGCCTTTGTACCAAATGCTATAGTGAAGGACATCTTCACTCAGCAAGAAACTATAGGTAGGAGGTGCAAATGGATCAACAAGATCTAGGAGTTCAACATTGATGTTAATATTACCAAGTTATTTATAGGACAAGGTCTAGCTAAGCTAATGGCAAAGACTAACTTGGAATAAAAATAGATAAATCAAGTAGAATATATTAATGTTGCACCTATCTGTGATATGCAAATGTGTGGCTGGTATAGAAGAATAGTGAACTGTTTACAAAATTTGTAGTGCCCTACATATATGGCTAATAATGAAAAGAAAACCTTAAAGTTGTATGCCATTAAGTATGTAATTATTGATAATGAATTGTGGTGGAAGACTCTAGATGGTGTGTTGCTCAAATGTGTGGATGGAAAGAGAGCATTTGAATTTTTTCAAGAATCGCATAGTGGATTGTGTGGAAGACATTACATGGCTAAGACAACTAATCGTAAGATCTTAAGGGTGGGATTCTGGTGGCCCACTATTTTTAAAGATGCCCACAAGTTTGTTAAGACTTATGATGCTTTTCAAAGATTTGAAAGGAAGTTGAAATTCTTAGAGACTTTTCCACTCAAGCCTATTTATGTCTAGGCCCATTTCCATCAATGGAGTATAGACTTCATTGGTGATATATCAAAAAAATATAGTGGGGGGAATTCATGGATACTTGTTGTTACTGATTATTTCACAAAGTGGGTGGAAGCAATCCCCACAAAGAAGACAACAAGTAAAGTTGTGAATATTTCCTGATGAACAACATTCTAATTAGATTCGAAGTTCCAGAGAAGATCATTTTTTATAATTCTATGTGTTTTAGGTTACAAGAGTTCAAGGATTTTTGTGATAAATATTGGATACATGTTTCATACTCTTCACCTTATCATCATCAAGGGAATGGTTAGGCTAAATCTACCAACAAGAGCCTACTAAAAATCATTAAAAGAGTAATTAAAATGAACAAGAGGGCTTGGGACTCAAAGCTAAAGCTTTCATTATGGGCTAACAAGGTTACTATAAAGAAGGATAGTAGACATTCACCATTTGGTCTATTTTATGGTTTAGATGCTAGAATCCCTCAAAATAATCTGCTAAAGATGTATAAGTTTGTGCAAGAGTATGATGAGAATATATGTGATGATATACAAAAAGGGATTGATAATATTATATTTTTAGATGATACTAGAAGAGAATGTCATGACAATAATGCAAAGATGCAACTACAAGTCAAGCACTTGCATGATAAGAAATATTGTCCCATAAAGTTTGAAGTTGGAATTATGGTGTTGATGTGGAATGTAAGGGCTTAGGATAAGGGAAAGCATGGAAAATTTGAAGCATTGTGGTTAGGCCCTTATCTAATATCCAACACACATGGGGAAGATTCTTACTTCCCTCAGAGCTTAATAGGTGAAATTCTTGAACTACTAGTACATGGACAATTCTTGATGCCATATTTCTCCTAAAATATGCTCTTTTCCATGTATGTTGTACAGTCCTATAATTTTTTTCTATATGCTAGTTTGCTTTGGTATGGTCTTCTTTCCTTGTTCAGGAAATTCCTTGGTTTTTGGTCCATGTGCTTGGTTTGCTTCAACCATGATATCTATAATCTTTCCATATCTGCAAGAGGCATGCATCCCCAGTTGGAGCCACTGGAGGAACCCTCAAGTTTTCTTATTCCACTAGTCTAAAAATGCATTTCTATTGCTATCCATTTGGTATGGTGAGGCTAGGGTTTAAGGTTTTATGTGGGGAGTTGTTTTTACTTAGAATTTTTTCTAATTTTTCTAAACCCTTGGCCTTTTGGTTTATTCCTTTGTTGACTTGTTGTGGCATGTCCTCGATCATGTTAATGCATCTTATGTCTTTGAAGTTCATGAAGTAACCAACCCCTCATGGTTAGGTTTTTCATTTTCCTGTCACCTAAATCTTCCATGTGCTTTAGGTATAATGAATTCCATTATTTATAAGGTTGAAATTTTGACCTTGTTTGGCCTTTACATCCTCTACATAAAATTTTATTAAGTCTTTTAAGGCCTTGATCTACATTGTCCTTGGCGGTCCCCGTTTCAAAACTACTTGTGAGCACATGCAAAATTGTTTCACTTAATCTCCCCTTCATCACTTTGCTTATTTCTCATTGTGGATAATTTTGTGAATGCTTAACTTACATTAGCAATGTGCAATGAACAATGTTCCTATGTATCATGCATCACCGATAGGTTGTAAGTTTTGAGTTATGAATTGGAAATGCATGATAACCCTTTGAAATCTTTGCATTTTCTTCTATCATTCATCATGGATTGGTTGTAAGCTTTGAGTTCCAAAGTAGTGATGAGCAATGTGGTCCTATGTTCTAATGTTCCATCATTGATTTGAATTACTCTTGTGGGAAATGTTTCCTATTCCTTTTATTTTGAAATAGGTACACAAGGCTTGATCTTGCTCCGTCACCACTTCTCTCCCATTGCTAATGGGATCTAAATGTTGAGATGTGAATCAGTGATGTGTAATGGGAGATGAATATTATCAAAGGAGGAACTTGATCTAATGACAAATATCTTATCGTGCAAATGTTCGCATTGTTGATAGAACTCATGATAGAAGAAATGTATTAGTGATGAGTGATGGTCTCCAAACAAGATGTGACTAAGGTAAATACGAGGCAATGTGGTAGCATCCTAAGGGCATCATTTAAAGAAAAGGGGAAAGTAGTGAGGTGAAAGGAGAGCCACTAAGATGGCTTTAAAACAAGATGATCAATGACCAATGTTTAAACTCAAATGCGTAAGTGTCAGCTTACTTATGTGATATTTCTATTAGCCATTAATGGTGATACACTCTATTCTTTGGCCATAAAGAAGGTAGCTAGCTAGTTTTCTCACATTTGCAATCACAAAAGAGAAAAGAAGTTAATCAAAGTTCAAGGAGACAATTTGAGGAGCTATAGCAAACAGTTGCAGAGGTATTATCAATGAATTTTCACCTGGGTGAGAAAATCATCCCATCTTTTGCTACCAATTGCATTTAATTGAGATGGTTTGGGAATTACTAAGAAGTATACAATCTCTAAGTACTTAGGGTTTACTATGGTTTGTGCATTATGTATCTCCAATTGGGTTTGCAAGAACTGCATAAGGTCTAGAGGGTTTTATTTCTATAATTTGTTTCTTCATAATACAAACCAGTAGTTTTTTTCCATAAATTGAAATTTGCAAACCCTAGCCCTATCATTCTACAAAAAATGATTGAACCAAAACCTAATGAGTCTAGCATTAGGCTTGAGAGAAAAACTAAGTGAAAAATGGTTAAGAGACCCAAAACTCTAAATGTTACATTTGCACCTAAGCCAGAGGTACCAAAAGCACCTACAAAGCCCAAACTTGAGAAGAGAACCCATGACAAATTCATGGAAGGTGCAGCCAAGGATGTGAAGGAGGGAGGGTCACATATTGGAAAGAGTTCCATAGGGCATGTTGATGGAACTTCAAATTTTTGTTCCTTATGTTTCACTCATGCCCTACCTTTTGTCACTGGTCTTTCATGGTGTTGCAAAATTTCTAAGGGTTGGGGTTTTAGCTTTGTCTTCATGTTAAACCCTGGTGTTTACCTTATGCCTTGGTTAGGATCTATTTTGCTGTTACTTTTTGAGGGGGCATTAAAACAACTTATGCCCCATTGTTTTGTCTAGGCTAGGTCCCTTTGGTCTTAAATTTTATTTCCTCCATGGGTTTTATTTTCCCTAAATCTTGGTTGGCCCTGTGTTTCATCATTTAAAAACAACTTATGTCATTCTTTACCATCTGCCTAGTAATGTCCCCTTTTCCTTTTAATAAATGTTTTATTTTGCAGAAGGGATCAAATTCATGTAAAGGTCAAGGATAAGAAAAGTGGTAAATCATTAGTTATACTTCTTTAAGTGATTTAATAGAATTTTGAATTATTGTCACATTATATTTATTTACTAAAAGTTACTTATTTAAGTTGTTGCTTTTCAAAAAGTGTAACCTTTTGGTCATGTATTGAATTATTCTTATCTCTAATGATGATCACTCTCTTGTGGTTGTAAATTGAAAATATTTGGTAACCTATGTTTTTTGATTATTTGTAAGTGTAAAATTCAATTATGGTTTAACCTCTTTAATTCCTTTACTTGTTTGATTATAGTATGTTTTAATAATAATAATTTGAATCTAAAGAGTTGGTCAGTATAGAAGATTAGATGTTTTCATATTTGAATTTATATGTTTCAGATGAAATTAAAAAAATATATAATGGTTATGACACACTTACATATATAGATAGAAAATTAAAAAATAAAATAATTTTATATAAAGAAACAAAACTTAGTATTGGATATCAATAGCTTCCTTTTTGGGTTTTCCTTACCATTAATAGTCATGATGTTTAAATAAAACTATAAGAGTATCATGTATATTAATTTTGTAAATAAAAATTATTCATAAATTAAGGTTGTTTTATTTTTTTAATAAGTTTTGAATAGAACTAAGGAATCCATGATAATACGTATTGTGGAAAACCAATGAATGTTGTGTTTGTGACTCAAGTTTCAGATATAGAGTATTCAACTTGGGATAAGGGTGTGTGTATAGGAGTGAATTTGTACCCCTTATGAAAATTCCCCTTTAGCCCTTCTCCACTTTAGAAAACCAAGTTTGGGGGCCTAATTACACATAAGCCCACTACTTTTATTCCACTTGGCGCTTGTTTTGAGCATCGGTGGGGGAATTTTTTTCGAGGATGCTCGCGTGGCACATAGACATCCATGTGGCGCACTTACATCCCTGACAGATTCTTGTGGTTGAACTTGCAGAGACATTACACTTCTCATTGGCAGTCGACTTGAAACACCCTCTTCAACCGACCGACCCAAATATGGCCATTTTCTTCATCTCTCCTTCAAATTATCTCCTTCTACTCATATTTCATCTTCTACACATCTTCTTCACAACTTCAAGTATTTAATTTCATCTCTTAGCACACTCTTCAAGCACTTTTAGTAGCACTTTTGCACTCCATTACAGAAACAACTTCACTCCATCACTTCAGTAAAGAAAATTTGGGACAACACCATTGCAGCAGAGGCTTGAGTACTCTCATTCTCTCCCCCATTAACCTTGAGTTCTCTTGGTGGAGGTGGTAAGCTTCCCATTCCTCTCCTCTATTACTTGGTTGAGTAAGCACATTTACTATTTTGTAGTGCTTTAGTGTTCTTCATTACATTACTTTCTTTATCATACTCACTTTCTTGGCTATTCGTGGAGGTGGAAACACCTAAATGAGGGTCTAACTAAGGTAGGCCCCTATATGGACACCCAACATATTTCCTCCTCTTTGTGTGTAGGTGGATGTTCTTTTGGGGAGCTAGCTAGCGAATGAATTTCTTTGTGAGATCATTCTTGCCACCTTAACTCTTGCATTTTTACTTTATCATATTAGAGAGTATTTTATTTACTTAATAATGTTGTTTTGGCCCTTTAGTGGTAGTTAGTTGGGACATTAGCTTTTTTTCCTAGGTTTGACCTTGTCTCTTTAGTTGTCTAGTAGTACGGATGCCAATGCACTTAAGAGACGTCATCATGCCGCATTGTCATCCTAGGACTACGCTTTCATCCTCGGGTAGAGAGCTTCCTGAGGTGTAGTGTTGAACCTGAAAACTGGCTCACCTAGCCCCGTCCTATACTTCAGGTATGTAGGGTGATTGAAGGACTTTATAGTCCTCATCATTCTTGTCCTGCATTTCCTAACACCCTATTAAGTTGAGGTAAGTTCTAGGGCAGCCTTCCACTCTTGGCCCTCTGTGACCTAAGGCCTTGAATATGTTTGGTCCCCCTCTCTTACATTTTTGGTGAACTCAACGTGAACCGATGTCTATTCATTCATTGGTGTTGGGACCTCTCCCATGTACTCCACAACTATTGCATTCCCAAGTGTTGTGAAGGCTTACGAGCATCACAACCCAATCTACAACTTCCAGGTATATTGTTAGGAGAAGTGTATGACACCTCCTGATGGAAAGGACAAAGGTCACTACCAGTTTCTCTGCAGGCCTTTTCTCTAGTCTCGTCATTAGTGTAGCCATGAAAGAGTAGTTGTCAAGGGTTGAGGAAGGATTCTCTAATGAGACTGATCATGTCCCCACCCCTCCTGTGTCTCCTACACCATCATCGGTGGATGAAAATGAGGCTTTTAGAATTCCTTCAAAATATTTCTTCGCCCTTAGCAAAGGGTTGGATGCCTTAGAAAATCACTTGGAAAGGAATCCGAAGATGGATAGGGCCACTCGAATCATTGGTGAATTAAAGTAAATGTTTGGAAAAGATCAAACAGGCTTGGAACTCCTGGCTAGTCTTACTAGTCTAGCAAAAACATGTGCTCCCTTGAACACTCTTAGCATTATGTGAGGAGCCACTTTTGAGGACTATGAAGGATAGTTAGGAGTATCGATGCCTCCCACATTTGTCTACATGGTCGATTTGTTCCCTTCTATCAGCATCCCTTATGTCTCTGAAAAAACCAAAACTATCAAAGTAAGCAAGGTCCCCTTGGGCTTTAGCTTCACCCCTTCTGTCACCTCTAGTGGTGGAGGTTTTGGCAGGATGAGTGGTGGAGACTTTGGTAGTAGTGGTGGATTTTTTATTGGAGGTGGTTCTAGTGGAAGTGGTTCTGGCAGAGGTCATGGTGGTTGCTCCGAAAGTGGTGGTGGTTCTGGAGGAGGCCCTACCGATGGTGGTGGTTGTGGCTCTGGTTCTGGTGGAGGTCATACAAGTGGCAGTTATAGAGGTGGCTTTGACGGTGGTTCTAGAGGAGGTTCCTCTATCCCTCTATCTTCTAATGACCCTATTCTGAATAACCTTCTTCAAAATATGGGTAAGATGTAGAGCTAGCTGGCGAGTCTCTCCCAAGCCTCTGCCCAGCCTATCTTCCAACCCTTCTTCCGGCACAACCCATTGTCAGTTGCAATTCTGAACACTCCATTCCCACAAGTAATGGAGATCCCTAAGTTTGAAAATTATGGTGGTAAAGAGGACCCATAGACACATGTGTCTTCCTTTAATGCCTTGTGCACTGATTTCTTCCACCATGATGCATTAATGGTGAAACTGTTTCCCCCAATCACTTAAGGATACAACACTAAAATGGTACTATTCCTTGCCTAAAAAATCTATTTTCTCATTTGAAAAAATTGTAAATCAATTCCTTAGACAATGTCAAGCTAATATCGGGCCGAAGATGACCTTCTCGGATCTCATCCGATGTAAACAAGGAGATAACAAAAAAATCACTGATTTCATAACACGCTATGAAGCACTTCTTTCACGAATCTTGTATCAGCTGCCCGATTCTAACATGCAAAAAGTATTCATAGGGAACCTACAAATGCCTTGGCAAGAGATGTTCTCCCTTATGAAGTACCCTTCTTTCACGCATTTGTGTTTAACTCTATGACAGTACCAACAGATGGTTGTTCATTTTAGGGGATCCTCCTCGTGCTCCCATTCCGAGGGAAAGTCCATCATATCAATCTCTAGGAAAGGTAAGGTCGTTACAAATGTAGTAGCTACTATTAATGACAAAATCCTCAGATGTAACCAAAAGTTCACAAAGTTATCAAAATCTTATTCTTCTATCTTACAAAAGTTGTTGAAGGATAAGATGGTAACCTTGTCGAGTCCTAAGCCTCTTAAGGAGACTTACCCTAATTGGTATGATGGGAGCACTTATTGTCAGTACCATCAAGTTAATGGACATGATACTGAATGTTGTATGTAGTTGCATCATGAGATACAGGACCGCATTGAGGACGGTACCATTCATCTCGATGGGAGTAAACAAAATGCTAACAAATCAATGGGGAAAGCTAATAGTGAATTGCACATATACACAGACCCGTTTCCGTCACATTCTACTAACATGATTATCAATCCCACATATTTTGTTGCTCAACCTGAGGCCTATGTTAACATGGTCATGGTGACCTCTACTGCTCTACCTGCACCCAATTTTTTAGACATAACATTCACATCACAAGATTTTCCCTTAAACAACAAGCCCTCTCCCCTCTACATTCCCACTTTCCTCAATGGTAACATTATGGCAAGGGTTTTCGTGGACCCCGCGAGCCATGTGAATGTCATCACAAAAGAAACATTAGTATTAAATTCATTACAGAGGGAAGAATATGAAGAAATGAAATCTACCATTTGTACACACGATGGTATGAGTCTCAAACCATATGGCTTGATAACTTTGTTTGTCCTAGTTGGACCTAGTGTTGTTGACATAGTTTTCTATGTTATTCTGGAGTCGTATTTATTTAGGTTGAAGCTAGGTATACCCCCGCTAGCTTCCATGAATGAAATCACCTCCATTGTTCACAAATGTTTTAAATTTTCTCACAAGGGTGTCATCATGCATGTAGTGCATGACACCGATACCAACCCTTGCGTCCCATGGTGGATATCCATTGATCACTTTTGGCCCACCCTAGTTGGTCTACTTCCTCTGAGAACAAACCTACTTTACAAGAATTATGTAAAGTATAAGACTGGGGGCAAGGGATAGCCAAAACTGACCCTTCCTATGATACAATAGTTGGTCACCTCCTCTTCCTGAGAGGAGAAAGAGAAGTCTACACCAATTGCTCCCCCTTCCCAGAAGAGAGAGGAGAAGTTTGCACCGCTCCTCCTTCTCGTGAAAGGCAAAGAGAAGCGTTCTTCCTTGACTACTCCTCATCCTCTCCCCTTTCTTGGGAGGAGAACTAGATGAGTCAGCCCAGTGGCTATCTGTTGAGTCTAATGATACCTCCTTGGCGCAGGCCCAAGCTTAGGATCTTAGATCTTCCTAATGAATACCCCGGACCATGGTATTACTTATATGGAAGAAAGACAAGTTCTCAAAGGGAATTCAATCCACAGCCTCCTACCACTCTTACACCTAAAGCAGTGAATGGAAAGAGGCTTGTTTCTAAGGCTCTTGAGTCGACTCCCCCCACCGCTCCTCAACCTGCTCCTCCTGCTCTCGTGTAGGAATTTGTTCCTCTACCAAAGATAACCGTAGTGGCTGTTCCCATGGTTGAGTAGGACCTTCCTATCCCTTTGAAACCTCCATCTTCCAACTCAAAGAGTTGTAGAAACCACCCTACGTGCGAGTGCAAGCACCAGAAAAAGGCTCTCCTAGCTGAGCAGGCCACCTCACAAAGGAAGGAGGAAGAGATGAATACCCCTACTTTAGTGCCTCTTGTAGTGTCTTCCTCTCCCCTTCCTTATGCTTCCCTTGAGTCTAGTTCTATATTACTTTTGGCTTCCTACGCAGTATGAATGTGCTCTAACCCCAAGGGCGATAGGGTGTTCACGCTTCCTTTCGCTGATCCACCTTTGTTGATATCCATTCCATATCTTAGCCTTTCTTTGAAACCCATGGATTGACTCAATACCTTGGTTGTATCCACTATGGTTCTTTCCTCCTCTCCCTTTCTGCGACTCCCTAGCCTCGCTCAGTGGGGAGTTCGGCTCTCTCTGACTTAACCAAAAGGTGGAGTGTGGTCCATCTAGTAATGAAGGACGTAAGAGGATCCCACCTTCTTCACAAGGTGGTTCCGTGCTGACTTGTTTTTTCCTAGTGACAGAACCAGTCCCAACTTCCCTTGAATCCATCACTTCTCCTGAGTCATTCGGCGAGCCTAGCAGTGAACCTCAGGCACAGCCTATCCCATCCACTGAAGTTAAACATGGTACTCCTATAGGGTGCATGTTTAAATTTGTGGATGAATTTTTGGCCTTGTCAACGATCTTCACGAAATCACTGACCCTAGCTCCACAATAGCTCGGTGAAGGAGACCTTGTGGGTCCTTCTTCCTTGGCCCTTATTGTGATAGGACTGAACACTCCTCTTAACATCCCGCCATTGTAGGATTTTCCTCCTTCCCCCTATGATGACCCAAAGTGGGAAGCGAATGACCTCCTGGTTGATC
>VDFB02122266.1:0-23329 GCA_007258455.2 Sequoia sempervirens | reverse complement strand
TTAATTAATAATTAAATACCTTACCCTTCTTAATCCTCTTTCATCAAATAAATTAAATAAATATTACATTTATTTAATTCCTCACATGTCATGTTCATCTAATCCTAATCCATTTCCTAATCTCTTCATTAAGGATGTGCACATGCCTAATCCTTGATTAGGATGTGTCACATCCTCCAACTTTTGCAAGTTGGCTTCTAATCCACATTAACCCCTAATTATCCTCTAATTACTAATTAGTTAAACATAATTAATACCTTGGTCAACTCTCCCCGTCCCCCAAGGAATTTTTAATTCCTTTTTATTCACCCTAGGCTCCTATCTTCCCCATGTGAATTTTTAATTCACATTTTATTCCTTCTAGAATCCCCTTTTCCCATGCACCTTCTAGAATATTTGACTTATCACATCAAGTCACATGTGACAAGCTCCCACCTTTTGGGAACATTGTCTTATCCACCAAATTCTTCCAATCATTGTGAATTTTTAATTCACTTTTATTCACCCAAGATTCTTCCCATCTCCCAATGTACTTGGAAGGTACTTGTCCTTCCTCCACCTCATGTACCTTTTTGACAACTCACCTCCATCTCATATCCCCTTGGCCACTTCACCCTCCACATGTCAAGATGTGAGGGCTTGTGGGTTCTCAACCCACCATAGCCCTTCATCTTGGCCTTGTTGGATCAATCTTGACCATTGAATTCTCTAGAGAATTCAAAATCCTCTATAAATACCCCCTCCTTAAGGGCATTTAAAACTCTCTTTGATTTGAGCAACTACATGCTGCCCATTTGCTTTCTCAAAGACTTAGTCACTTTGCAATTACATGCTGCCATTTTGTGAACTCATCCAATTTTCAATTACATCCTTTTGCATTTGTATCCAAGCACATAGCAAAGATCCTCAATAGAGCCATCAAGGAGCACACATATCATTCCAAGCAAGGGCCAATCAAAGAGATATCAACAGCAAGGAAGGTAAAACCATTTGTGTCTTGTGCTATCTATTTTCCTTATTATTTTGTCACTCTCTTTTGGCTAATCTTGAGGTGTCATTGGACTATTATCATTCGTATTTTGAGTTATTTTATGCATTAGAATAGGAAAAATTCCAAGGTATCACATTAAGTAATTAGCATATTAAATGCGTTCAAATGATCAGCTATAGACCCTCCTTCCTGCATTTTCAAAGTGTACAACTTCTTCCTCGGGAACAATTTATTCACCAAGGACTTCCCCTGATAAATAGATGCTAGTCTCTTCCACAAGGAAGATGCAGTCTTCTCCTCATGCACATTCAGAAGAATGGAGTCTTCCAAATAGAGCCTTATCAACCCCTTAGATTTTCTATTTGCAAGGTCCCAATCCTCTTGCTTCATGGCCTGAGGTTTCGTTCTAGAAACAGCAAGCCACAGATCACGATCAACTAGAAGATCTTCCATTTTGAGTTTCCACGACTCAAAATTGCTACCATTGAACTTCTCTATTTCAATATTTTCTGATGTGCTAGCCATCTCAATCTATAATTAGAATCAACAAACTCTACAAGACTCCCACTGAACAGGATTGACTCAAAAAACCCAACGTACCCACAAGGATAACACAACTGGCCAGACTCTGATACCACTTGTAAGGAAAGTCAAGGTGCAGAAACAACTCTCCTAACGTCAAAACCTCAGGGAAGAAATGTAGAGACACTTTTAAATTTTACAATTATAGTCCAATTAAGATGCACTTTGAAACAGATAACAAAAATAGAGAAATAGACAAACACAAATGAACACCAGATTTACGTGGGAAAACCCTTACAGGAGAAAAACCCACCACACAAAGAGAAATCACTTTGTATTACAGTAATGGAGATTACATACAAGTTTCAAACTTATCTCTCTAATGTCTATTTATAGCAGCATTCACCATGAACAATCTTGTACAGGTACCTTAAAGTTACAGTTTGGACAAAATAGAATTCATCCACTGATAAAATTTGAACTGATACAACAACTATTGATCGAACTAACCATCTAGCATTTGCAACGACAAACTATATTCATGGCATTCCTAGTTTTCAAACTTCCTCACAGAACTGTTGCAACGAACTATCTTCCAACTGTTCAGATTCGGCTTCTCCTATTGGTCCACGAGACGCCACATAGGAAAGTCTCATTCGGTCAAAAGAGTTCACACTGTATTAGCATGTTGGTGAGACACAAGAAGTGTCTCCTCAATGCCCAAAAGCTTCATCGTTGATATCGGCGTAAGTTCAAACAGTCGGCAAGAGGATATACAGAATGCCACAAGTCATATCGAAACCACTGACATCCATTTCAATCCTATTGGAAAAAGATTTCTAATAGGCAAGACTCATACTGATACTCACAAGTCACAACGACTTCAGTTTTCCATCGGAAAGCCTTTCACTCTTCGCCAAGACCTTCCACCGAGCCTCCAAGTTATTCCAAAACAATCCACCAATCGGCGAGACTCATCGCTTTCACCAGGAGATGATACCGAAGTCACATGTTATACCGATCATCAAATAATAGTCGGAAAGACTTATCAATATTGCCAAGAGGTTTCTCTTAGATCTCTTATGTCACCCTGAAGCCATCAACAGTCGCCAAGACATACGTCCTTCGCTAAGACTTTACTCTGAGATCTCTAAGTTACATCGAGACCATCGTTCGCTAAGAGCTATACCAAAGACTTCTCATCATCGACGAGACATTGCATTCTCGCTGAAACTTCTCCCCGAGACCCTATGTTACCCCAAAGACAACCATCGTTGTGAGTCTCCCCGAAGCCCGATAAGAAACATATTGTCAGTGAGACATAGACACATCACCAAGACATCATAAAAAAACAATCATTGTTACTCTGATGAACCCAAGTGTTACACCATCGGTAAGACTTCTCATTGAACCACCATAAGTTATCCCGAAGCCTGCGGTTGCCATGAGTCTCCCCGACGCCCGATATGAATGGCCTATCGGCCAAAGATCTCCACGCGATAAGAGGTCACTCTGAACATAACATGTCATAGCAAAGACACCAATGTGAAAGCATTTGGTGAGACTCCTACAAAGTCGCAGCGACCTGAACAAAACATAATGTTCCAAACTGCTCATTGGCTAGACATAGAAGATGTCACACCAACTTGTCCCTTTCAGAGTTTTTGGCCTATGATGATTGAGACATATATTTTCAACAGCTATCATAGCATGCCTCAAACTACCTTGCAACAAGTTGTGGCTCCCCCTAGTGAAAATTTAAATGATATAGCAGCCCTAATTCAAGGAATGAATTTAGACATTATTTTCCACCAAAGTGAGCTCTCTGCTTTGAAAGTGCAAAGAAAAAATGAAGCTTTCATGGTAATAGCTATTATTAATAGGATGGAGATAAATAGAACCCTTATTAACAATGGATCAACCCTTAATGTGAGTAGTGTAAGCCTCTTGGATAAGTTTGGAGTCAATAAGACTAAGATTGAATGTGATTCTTTGTCTATGCATGGATTTGATAACACAGGAAAAAAACCGCTTGGTGTGATCACATTACCTATTATAGTTGGAAAAATTACATTGCAAACTCCTATTCATGTCATGCTTGAAAATATTTCATATAATCTTCTCTAGGGTAGACCTTGGATTCATGCTGTGATCCTAAATGTTTTATCTATCCTAGAGATGCAAAAACAATTGTCATGCAATGAGAGAAAAACACAAAGGGACACCTCAAGATTAGTCTAAGAAATTGATAACATAGAAAGAAGATAAAATAGATATTGTAAATGGTTATAACTTCTTTGCTACTGAAATTCCTTGGTTGGCCCTTGTGATTGTGAGCATGTATGCTCCTTGGATGGCTATGCAAGATGAACAATGTATGATAGAATAAAATGATAATATCTAGAATGGATTAACCAAAATGAGAGAAAATGCTTGTGAATTAAGTTCTCAAAGTGATAGCATGTGGGTGTAAAAATGACTAAGTATTCTAAATGTCTTAGAAGAGGGGGTATTTATAGAAAAATTTGAATTCTATAGAGAATTCAGTGGTTGATATTGAGCCACCAAGATCAAGATTTAGGGCTATGATGAGTTAAGGACTCACAAGCCCTCACATCTTGACATGTGTAATGTGAGATGGTCAAGGATAAGACGATGTGGAAGTGAGGTGGAAGGGAGGTACATGATGTGTAAGAAGGACATGTACCTTAGAAGTGCATTGGGGGATGAGAAGAATTTGGGTGAATAAATGTGAATTAAAAATTCACATGCTTGGAAGAATCCCATGGACAAGACAAGTTTCCAAAAAGGGAAGCACTTGTCCACATGTGACTTGATGTGACAAGACAAATATTCTAGAAGATGCATGGAAAAAGGGGATTCTAGGAGGAATAAAAGTGAATTAAAAATTCACATGGGGAAGAGAGGAGCCTTGGATGAATAAAAAAGAATTAAAAATTCTTTGGGGGATGGAGAGAGTTGACCAAGGTACTAATTAGGCTTAACTAATCAGTAATTAGAAGATAATTAGAGGGTAATGACGATTAGAAGCCAACTTGCAAGAGTTGGAGGATGTGACACATCCTAATCAAGGATTAGGCATGTGCACATCCCTAATGATGAGATTATAGGGTTGATTAAGATTAAGAAAAAGTGATGTGACATGTGAGGAATTAAATAAATGTCATATTTATTTAATTCATTTGATAAAAGGGGGATTGAAGAGATAAGGTCTTTAATTATTGATTAAATACCTTAGGGATTTGGTAGAATTAAGGTATTTAATTAAATAATAGTAATATTACCTAATTAATGCAAATAAAAGGATGTTTAAATGAAAAAGGATAAATTTGGATAAATTAATTGTCCAAATTTATGTTTCTACATTTTTCCCCTCTTTGAAATGGTGTTATGAAGTAGCATCATTTCAAAGAATATTAGAACATAGAACCCGAAAGAAGACGGTTAGATTGGAAAAGATTCCCCAATCATTCAAAAGATGGGGGTGAAGATGAAGATTAGGGATTAAGGATGCCCCCTCAAGAGGACATGCGGGTTCAAGAGAACATCGATGTGCTATCGGAATGGATGAGATGATGCAAGGGGAGATGAAGAATATGATGCAAAGGAGTGGAATGATAGGCGGTAGGAGATGAATGAAGCACAATTGGATTTAAGGTGATGTTGCCCCAGTTCAAACTACAAGCCAAAAGGGGTTGATGATGGATGGAGTGTTGTCAATGAGGGAATGAGAGATACCAAAAAAACATGAGGATAGGGTAGGATACATCCCAAGGAGTGGTATTGATGAGGGAAGGATATATCCCAAAACACCACTAAAGGATACAGAAGGATACATCCTGAGGATGATGATGATGATTAAAGAGATGATGATAAAAGATCAGATGGATAGGGGAGGGAGATTGATGAAGGATGAATGCATGGGTGGGAAGATGAAATGAAATCCTAATGCAATTTTCCATCTTTGGAGCACTAATTTTTGCTATAGCATAAGACACCAAGTGCCAGGGTATGTGAAACCAAGGTGAATTAGTGTCTAATGCATGAAACAAACACAACAAACAAGAAGGTTATCCCAACACCCCAAAGTCACTATGACTTTGGTCAGGCCAGGTATTGGAATAACCACAAGCACACGAGGATGCCCCAGTGTAACACAAGACCACAAGGATCTTGGTGGGTACTATGTGGGACAACCAAGAAGACACAAACAAACAAAAGATCAAGATATGCCCCTATGTGTACCAGTCAAAGCACACCATGATATGATGGATCAAGGTGACCATGACAAGTGATGATAGGGGGATCAAATGATAAAAAAATTCCAAAAGCATCAAAAGATCACAATCAATTTCAAATGTATTTTTCCATAAGATCAAGGGGTGGATGGGATTGATGAGGTCTGCTAGAAAGGATGCATCCTATTGAAACTGATGATGGATACTCAACTAAAAGATTGATATGACGCAGGATATTCAAAATCGATCGGATCTTGTTTGTTAAGAACCAGCTAGATAAGGGCATAACTTGATGACACAACACAAGAAAGACAAGACATGAGACTAACACACCCTAAATACCTAGGGGCTTGGGGGCCAATCAAAGATTATCCTTGCCTACGTGAAAGCGCAAAGCCCTCGTAGTTTGATAAAAGGCTAATGAATTACCATGGATAAAAGCAGGAAGAGGATGATGGAGACCTTGATAGATGACCAAGATAGGATGGACAGAAGCAGAATGACCAATGATAGATGATAAAGGAGCCCCAGGGGTGGATCAAAGGATCAACCTTGCCTATGTGAAAGCGCAGGGGCAACGTAGTTCGACAAAAGATCAAAGATAAATGATGGATAAAGGATGGAAAGAGATCACTAATAAGGGGATAAAATGATGGGACCAATACAATGAGACATGATAGACCTATTGGATTGGATAGGATGATGGTGATCCCATGAAGCTCAGGAATGGGATAGTGGTCCAAATCATTAAAATGAATTGGGAGGATGATATGATAGAGAGATGAATGATGAGAAAGGATAGGAGATTGAAAAGATATGTAAAAGAACCAAAAGTGATGGTAATGAGATAAATGGCATTGGGTTTCATGGAGGGAGGGTTATAGCTAGATACCAATGACAAGGGATTGTGAGATGGGATGAGGATAAAGATGAAAGAATGGATAGAGAGATAGGGATGGGGGATGGAAGGGATTGTTTGGATGGATAGGAAGATAAGGATTGGGAAATGAAAGGGATGCTAGGATAGATGGATAGGAAGATAAGGATGGGGAGATGGAAGGGATTATATGATAGATGGATAGGGAGATGAAGGGATGTCATGATAGATGATGTCTCCAAGGACTATGTCTCAAAGGAAGTAGATGCTCCCACTCTAGATATGTCATGTATGATGAGGCATGAGGGATGGAAGATGAGTGGATGGGAAGATAAAGGAGATAACTAGAGGAGGATAGGATGGGTGACTAGGGAATACAATAGAGCATGGATGAAGGGAATGCATACCAAGAGGTGTCCAAAGCATGCATAGATAGGTGCCCTTGTTTTGATCAAGATAACAAGAAGGATAGAGGGATGGGAGATAAATGGGATATGATGGTAGGATGTAGAAGATAGGTGGGATGGATGGTATGAATGAAAAGGATGTATAGTAGGAAGATGGGTGCATAGTTGGAAGCATAGCAGGAAGCATAGTGGATGGAGGGAATGCATATCAGGAAGCTGCCCCCAAGTGTGGAAAAGGACGGATGGGGATTTACGCATGACACTTGTTTTCCAAGTTTTCATCATGGTAATTATCCAAGGTGCTTGTTTTCCAAGTTTTCACCATTGGAAAAATTATTTCTCTTTACTTTTTTATTTTGTTTTTGGATTTTTTTTTACTTTTTTTACTTTTTTGGATTTTTGGCTTTTTTATTTTTTGACTTTTTTGACTTTTTTTTTTTTTAATTTTTTTTTTACTTTTTGGATTTTTGTTAGAAGGTGGATGGAGATGGACAAGGATAGAGATGTGAATAAGAAAATTTATAATACATGCAATAGGGATAAGGATGATGGACTCAAGCATCAAGTTCTAGATGAGGTATTAAGAGTCCATGTGTGAAGCGACTATTGGATGTTGGTTCAACCTTATTAGGATAAATGGATTATGCAAGAGAATGAATTAGAGGGATTTGATGGGGAATATATGTGGGATAATGGATGGGATGTTGGAAAGGGTATGGATAGAATGATGGGGTAGGTGTGCGATGGGATAGTGAGCTCAAGACCAACATTGGCACATGTGGTGGTGTATGTGAAAGGATAAGAGGATTAATGGATGGGGAATGTGGGGATAATGGATGAGATGGGATAGTGAATTTTGGGACATAAGGACCCAAAATAGATTGAGGAGATGATGGGAGTGTATGATTAGCTTTTGGATTAGCAACTTTGGATGTTGTTACAGATTTTTCATTTGAAGGTATTTCATCTTTTTTCTTTGGGATCTACATGATTTTGATATTTTCTTTGGTGGGCCTTTGTGGCCAATGGATATGATTATGCTTTTGGGTTGGATTTGGATTTTGTATTTGATTTTTCTTTTTTTCAACAAGTCTTTTAGAGGGGACATGAGGAGCTTTAGATTCATGTGGATGTTTAGATTTATGCATTTTTACTTTAACATCCAAAGTGCTTTTAATAGCAATGGGATGGGTGTGAGGAAATGGATGATGTGGAGAGATGGAGGTAGGATTATGGGAATTATGTGTAAAGGGAGGATGTGCAAGTACATGCCTTTGGTGATCCTGATTAGGGGACATGAGAGTGGGATGTTTATGATGGGTGACATGTATAGGTGGTGGATGGATGAAATGATGAATAGGACGATATGGGGGGTGATCTTTGGATATAAGGGCCCAAAATAGATGTAGTGGGTGGAGGGACATAAGGACCCAAGATGGATGGAGTAGATGAAGGATGGGAGAGGGTGGATGAAGGCATATAAGGACCCAAAATGGATGGAGCAGATGAAGGAGGAATATGGATGGTTGTTTTGAGGTGATACGATGGAGGAGGAGGGATGGCAACATATGATCTAGTGGAGTGATGGGAAGAGCCTATATTTCTTTTGGAAGAAGGGGCTCATTGATGACATATAGAATTTGTATCAACATCGTTAGATTGTGAGTCTTGGGAACTAGATCCAAGACCTCGCATACAAATTTTTTCTTTGACCCGGATGGGCTCTAAAATACCTTGCTCATGAAGGCCTAAACCTTTTCCTTGATAGTTCATGTTCTGAAGCATTTGATCCATGACAGGATTTTTTTTATTCTGGAAAAATGATGTGAGTCCATTATTAGGCAAAGGATGATGGGTGGTATATATTCTTTGTTTTTCTTTATCAAGGAGACCACCATGGAAGAATTTGAGAGTACCAAGGGGATATAAAAGTGGTGTGGGGATAGTAGGTTTAGGCGACAATGTAGGATCATGAGATGGAGGTGATGGGATAGCAACATCCTAATCAGGAGGAGTGAGTGGTGAGGGATCAAGAGAGGGATTAGGTGACATGATAGGATTTGGATCTGTGGTAGTAGGTGATAAGGGCTCATGAGATGGAGTGGTGGAATCAAGGAGATCATGGGATGGAATGGATGGGGGACTCTGATCTTGAGGTGGACTAGATGGGATGGTAGGATCTTGATTTGGAGAAGAGGGTATGCTAGCCTACTTTGGATCAAGCTCTTGGCATGACTCTTTTGTGTGGGTGGCATGATAATGGAGGCTTGTTGGATGGGTTCTTCAAGTAGGTCAGATGGAAGGTTGGAGGGTTCATGAAGTTCATGAGAGGGTATTTCGGTGATACTGGGAGTGGGAGGAGGGGATTGGATTTGATTATCATCAATGGGTTTGATGAAACTCATAGTAGGAGATGAGGGTTCAATGGACTCGATGGGTGAGATGGTGTCAATGGTGCTAGGGGTGGTAGCATCAATGATAGGTGTGATATAGAGAAGGGTCTCATCACTAGTGACCATGGATGATCGACTAGGATGGCATGGCAACATGACTTCATGATGTGGGGCTATAGATGTCCTCTTTGTCATAAGTCCTTGGAGAACTTTTGGAGTGAGAAACTTACATACTTTAGGCTAAGATGGTGTGATAGGAGTAGATGAGGGATTAGGGACTGATCTAGGATCATGGATTGGAGGACTAGGGTTATATGGAGGAATGGGATTGGATGTAGGACTAGGAGTATATGGAGGATTAGGATTGGATGGTGGGTTAAGGTAGGGATATTGGAGTGGTGAATTAGGATAGGGGGACATGGACTATGGATTAGGACAAGAGGATATGGCTAATGGAATGTAGTAAAGGTATTGGGATGGTGGATTAGGATGGGAAGTTTGATAAGGGGGATTAGGATAGGTAGAGTGGTATGGAGGATTAAGGTAGTGGGCATATGCAGATGAAGGATTGAGATAGGAGGATGTGGATGGGGGATTAAGATAGGGGTATTGTGATGGTGGATTAGGATAGGAAGACATGGATGTTGGATAAAGAGATGATGCAAGTGAAGGATATGATGGGGATGTAGGTGAGGAAGATAATGGATATCCTTTGTCAAAGGTAGCATAAGGAACATGATTAGGAATGGATGAAGACATAGCAGGATGGTTTGAAGGGGTGATTAGATTGCGGGAAGTGGATGGAAAAGACTTACTAGAGATGATAGCATCACGGGGATCTATGTCATATTCTTCTTGATCGACAAGACTTTAATTATCGTCGTAGACGTAATTAGGGTTTCCCTTGATTACTATTGATGGAGGATAAGGATTCATGGTGATGAAAGGATAAATAGGATGGATCAAATATTTTGAATGGAAACAGACTAAAGCTCAAATTGGGATTGGATTAAAGCTCATATTAGGATGATTAGATGATGTGATGGGATTGATTCTGATGATTGGAGTTGATTATCAAAGGATGATTACAACACCAAATCTACCTCGAGATGGAAGCAGATTGATTGGCTCTGAGGTGATTGGATAGGGATGTGATTGGATTATATTAGATAAGATTGATCAATGAGATGGTTGATAGGATGATGAAAGGGATTCTAAACCAAGTTCAGAGATTACCCTAGGTGACTTGGGATACTAATTGATCAAATTAAAGGATAAATGGATGATTGTGGCACTAAATCCATCTTGAGATTGAAAGCAGATTGATTGGGCCAACAATAATGATTGATTGATGGATGAAAATCATAAGAAGATGTTGATGATGACAATCAAATTTAGACACCTAGGTCAATTTGGATAATAACTTCAAATGAAGTTTAGAAGATTTGGATTGAGAAAACGATAAGGGATGTGTAACCTAGAGATGCTTGAGGATGATGTATCAATACAATTCAAATGATGAACGAATGAGCTTGGTAGAATGCGGATGGAAAAAAGCTCAAATTGGGATTAGATTAAATCTCAAATTAAGATTGGATTGAAGGATATGAAGGGATTGGTTTTTCTAGTTGGATCTAGAAGCTGGATCTATTTATTATCTGTTTGCCAACTTTTGTTGCAAAGGGCAAATTTTCCCTTTCACGGTAGATTTTCCCTTATGTAGGGAAAATTTGTCCCCTGTAGGGAAGATTCACCCCGCTATAGGGAAGATTCACCCCACTACAAGGCAAGTTCTCCTCACTACTTTTGGACTCTTTGAGCAAGTAAATAAGCTATTAGAACAAAGAGAAGGGTGATTGGAATGTGGTGTTAGATAATTGGATTGAGGAAATAGATGATAGGATTGGGAAAACAAATGGTAGAAGTGGATGAACAAGCACTCATAACTAGTAAATGATTGCTTAGAATGGATGAGTGACTCTCAGGTCATGGAGACAAAATATTGAAACAAGTAAACGATTGATCAAAAAGGATGAATTCTTGAAATGAGGAGATGGATGATTGGAATGGATGAATGAAGGCTTGGAATGGTTAAATGAAGGCTTGGAATGGTTAAATGAAGGCCTAGGATGGTTAAAAAAAGGCTTAGGATGGTTAAATGCTCAAATAGAGACTTGGAGTGGTCAAACAGAGCAAAAATGACTATTCAGGGGGGTGTATTCGCCCCTCTACAATAAACTGTAGGGAAAATTTGCCCCACTATAGTAAACTAGAGGGCGTAGTCATCCTTCTATGGAAAATAAGGACTTGGTTTGGATGGAATGACTATGGAAAGGACTTGGAATGATAACAATGAGGTTGATTTATCAAAAATTTATAGGTTTCTCACAAGAAAACACTTTAAGCAAGCACAATCCTATCACTAGTGTTAAGAGTATGGCCAAAAAAAGTCTTAATCTAGGATGCACAAGGCTTCTAGGGAGTACTTGATATACTCTCAATATGTGAGGCCTAGATTGTGAACACCAACCCATCACAAGTATGAGTTGGGAACCCCAGCGAGATATTGAAGGGCTCAGAACAACTCTTCACATCTATCTAGGTATCACCCTAGCTTCGACACTCTACCAGACACAACGTGACTAGATTGAGGTACAATTTTTACTCTCTCCCCTTTGTATACCCCACCGGTACATATGGTTGGAATCATCCCTTGGGGTGATGAAATCCCCAAGTAGGTCCCATTAAAAAGAAGGCACTAATCGTTTCCAACTACTCCCCAGGCTCACACGAAGTGTAAGGGGAAAGTGAAAAAAAAATAATTCCTCATTGGGTGACACAAAAATAGATACAACAAGAAATAAGTATTACTTCCCCTAATTAAACTATGTTCCTAGATTAATGAAAACAGTAAGGGTAGCTTTTAAAATATGAACAAACATATGGCCCTACAAGCAAATGTTAGTACCTCTCAAAATGTGTTGTTTTGGGGCATATCCACCCCACTGCAATAAATAGGGGGGAAAATCAGCCCCACTGCAGTAAACAAGAGGGAAATGTTAGCAAAAACACAAATATCCTTGCAACAAACAATTTTAGGGGGTTAGAATTTGAAAATAGCAAAAAAATAGAGAAAAAACTAAGCTAAAATGGTCATTTTACCTCTCAAAATGTGTTGTTTTGGGGCATATCATCCCCACTATAGTAAATAGGAGGGAAAATTCACCCCACTATAGTAAACAGAAGGGAAAATCCACCCCACTGTAGTAAACAGGAGGGAAAATCCGCCCCTCTACGATAACCTATGAGAGAACAAAGTTAGGATAAGGGTGTGTCTGCCCCTCTGCAGTCAAATGTTAGAAACAATATTCAAATTGGGGTGTAGTTTCCCTTCTGTAGTAAAATTTCAAAAATAAGATTCAAACTGGGGCATAGCTGCCCTTCTACAGTAAAATTTTAGATACAGAGTTCAATCTGGGGCGTAGTTGTCCTTCTGCAGTCAAAAGGAGGGCATATCAGCACTCCTACAGTAAACAAGAGGGCATATCGACACTCTTGCAGTGAATAGGAGGGCATAGTTGCCCCTCTGCAGTGGACAGGAGGGCGTAGTCACCCCTCTGCAGTGGACTGGAGGGCATATCTACACTTCTGTAGCAATCAGGAGGGTATATTCACCCTTCTACAGTAATCAGGAGGGTGTATTTGCCCCTCTGTAGTCAAATGTTAGAAATAGTGTTCAAATTAGGTCAAACTCACCCCATTTTAGTAAAATGTCAGAAATAGTATTCAGGTTAGGGAAAATCCACCCTACTGTAGTAAAATGTTAGAAACAATATATAAGTTAGGGCGTATATGTCCCTCTGCAGCAAACTTGTTAGAAACAAAATATAGATTAGGGTGTATCTGCCCCTCTGCAACAAACTTGTTAGAAATGGAATATGAGTTAGGGCGTATCTACCCCATTGCAATAAAATGTTAGAAACAGTTTTTAGATTAGGGTGTATCCGCCCCTCTACAACAAACTAGTTAGAAACGGAATATAGATTAGGGTGTATCCGCCCCTCTATAGCAAACTAGTAAGAAACAAAATATAGATTAGGGTGTAACTACCTCTCTATAGCAAACTAGTTAGAAACATAATATAGATTAGGGCGTATCCGTCCCTCTACAACAAACTAGTTAGAAAAAATATATAGGTTAGGGTGTATCTGCCCCTCTACAGTAATTAGGAGGGCGTATTCACATTTCTACAGTAACCAAGAGGGCGCATTCACCCCTCTGCAGTAACCAAGAGGGTGTATTCACACTTCTGCAGTAACCAGGAGGGTGTATTCACCCTTCTACAGTAACCAAGCGAGCGCATTTGCCCCTCTGCAACTTGTTCCTGCAACCAACTTAACAACAACAAGCATAAAATAAAGGGACCTATTTGTGGGTCCCACCGGGCGTGCCAAAAATGTGATCCTAAATTTTTTATCTATCCTAGAGATGCAAAAACAACTGTTATGCAATGAGAGAAAAACACAAAGGGACACCTCAAGATTAGCCTGAGAAATTGATAACACAAAGAAAGAAGATAAAATAGATATTGTAAATGGTTATACCTTATTTACTGTTGAAATTCCTTGGTTGGCCCTTGTGATTGTGAGCTTGTATGCTCCTTGGATGGCTATGCAAGATGAACAATGTATGATAGAATGCAATGCTAATAGCTAGAATGGCTTAACTAAATGAAAGAAAATGCTTGTGAATTAAGTGCTCAAAGTGACAGCATGTGGGTATAAAAATGACCAAGTGTTTTAAATGTCTTAGAAGAGGGGGTATTTATAGAGAAATTTGAATTCTCTAGAGAATTCAATGGTTGAGATTGAGCCACCAAGATCAAGATGTAGGGCTATGGTGATTTGAGGACTCACAAGCCCTCACATCTTGACATGTGGAATGTGAGATGGTCAAGGATAAGATGATGTGGAAGTGAGGTGGAAGTGAGGTACATGATGTGTAAGGACATGATGTGTAAGGACATGTACCTTAGAATTACATTGGGGGATGAGAAGAATCTAGGGTAAATAAATGTGAATTAAAAATTCACATGCTTGGAAGAATCACATGGACAAGACAAGGTTCCAAAAAGGGAAGCACTTGTCCACATGTGACTTGATGTGACAAAACAAATATTCTAGAAGATGTATGGGAAAAGGGGATTCTAGGAGGAATAAAAGTGAATTAAAAATTCAGATGGGGAAGAGAGGAGCCTTGGATGAATAAAAAGGAATTAAAAATTCCTTGAGGGATGGAGAGAGTTGACCAAGGTACTAATTAGGCTTAACTAATCAATAATTAGAAGATAATTAGAGGGTAATGAGGATTAGAAGCCAACTTGTATGAGTTGGAGGATGTGACACATCCTAATCAAGGATTAGGCATGTGCACATCCCTAATGATGAGATTATAGGGTTGATTAAGATTAAGAAAAAGTGATGTGACATGTGAGGAATTAAATAAATGTCATATTTATTTAATTCATTTGATGAAAGGGGGATTGAAAAGATAAGGTATTTAATTAATTAAATACCTTAGGGATTTGGCATAATTAAGGGTATTAATTAAATAATAGTAATATTACTTAATTAATGCAAATAAGAGGATGTATAAATGAAAGGGGATAAATTTGGATAAATTAATTGTCCAAATTAAGGTGTCTACACATGCAATGAATGGGGTGCCTTCTACTCTTCATCATATAATGAAGTATGTCTATAACAACAAGGTTTATACAATCAAAGCTAATCTTGAACCATAAATTTTGCACATTGAGAAAGACAAGGAAAATCCTTTGAAAATGTTGACACTGAGCCACAATTTTTTGGGGATAGAGCTCCCTTGCACTCCTAGAGTTTTGCACCTAAAAGGAGAAAGGTATCCCACAAAAACTCAGGGGTTTATTCAAGAGTAAGGAAAATATGATTGAAATATGTCTAAATAGAATGCCCTAGATGCAAAGAACTGATAAAACAAATTAACTAGTAATGCAAAACATAGAAAATACACTTTGCTTGAAAACACATTGATATGCAAACATAAACTAAATGACCTAGAAATACAAACGAAATAAAATAGAAAAATGTAAAACTAAATGTGTGCACCTGGAAATGTGTTGTAGACTGGAATGGAGACTAAAAATACTACTGATTCTAGAATTTTAGCCTACTGGGACACTTATGCCATTCTAGGCGACCTAGTCCTAGATTTGGAAAACTGCACCAAAGCCCATTTCAACCAAATGGGTATCCAAGTCTATAGAAAACTCTGAAAAACATGTATAGTGAGACTAAGTCGCCACTGATGGCAACTTAGTCCACTTTGGATTTTTTGAAAACCTAAAAGTGGAAACAAAAGCTCTCAGTCTACACTTTCTGCTCCTCTAGGTATCCGGATCTGAAATTGTGATTTTCGACACTACAAGTGGCTTTTTGTGGGTGTTTTGACTTAGCCCACAAGGAGATGTCTTCAAAAATTTTACAATATTTTCTTCAATTATTTCCAAGCCTTGAAGGTTCCTAAATTTGCAAACACACAAGGAAAGAGAGAAAAATGTTGGGTGTTAGGGCATGGGGGTTTGCCTTGGTCAAACCTCTTTTAGGCAATTAAACCAAATGAAGAAATAATATGAAGCATGAACATGAAATGAAGGAATTAGAAACTTTCCATGATGATAGATCTTGAATTTTTGCAATAATGAATGAAGAATCTGCCCTTGAATGCCTTAGAAATATATCTTAATAACTTAGAATGTCAAAACCCTAGCTTTCTTGAGGAGAATGATGAATGAAGAATGAATGATGAATGAATCAAGAGAGAGAAGGTTGAAGACCCAAAAATGAGTGGAAAACCTCATATTTATACACAATTATGCCCTAATTCCTGAAAAATACCACATCACAAGTCGACCTTAGGTTTTAGAAAATAAAAACCAGTAAGAATTTTGAACTTATCTTGATTTTTGAGCCTAATGGGACTAAGTTTCCCCAAGTGGCGACTTGGTACCACATAGGAATTTTAAGTGGGTGTCAAAGATTAAATAATATTAAATGATGTTTATCAGGTTTATTGTCAAAAAGACACTTAAATAAGGCATGCAAGTGTAAAATGGGGCCAATTAAAGCATAAGAAAGGTGTAATTATTGATTACAAGCCTAGAAAAGTTTGAGAGTTTGTTACAACTCCTTACAACATTTTGAAATAAGGGTTGATAAGTGATAAAAAGAGTTTATTTAAATTAATTATAATAAAATGGTCCTAGAAAAGTGTGAAGGTGTGTTACAACACTTCACAACACTTTTACAAGACACCATATAATTCTTATTGATTTACAAGGGTCCAAGACCTAATGTGAATGTGTTGACCACTTTGCAACATTAAATATAGGGAAAACTAGGCCAAAATTTATAAGAAAGACTCAAATGAGCATAAAAATGTCCAAAGATACATTTTTTTGTGACACAGACACCAACTACACAAGTGGAACCTGTGCAAGAGAAAGAAAAGGAAATCATATTGAAAAGGTCACAAAGTTATTGGAAGATGATTTGGGTTCCTTATATTTTACACCTACATTCATGGGAGAATACAAGACCATAACAAAAAATTCTAACAAGGGAAAAGAGTCAACGGTAATGTCAACACAAAATTCAGAAGAACCTTCAAAAACATCCACTTCAACCACTTTAGAAGAAGAAACAAATTACACAACAAACTTTGATGAATCTGATTATGAACAACCATCGAATCCGAAAGAAATGGAAAAGCTTTATGGAAGAGGTTATGAGCTCTTGAAACAACTTGGTTATAGTGTAAAAGGGTGTGGCATTAGAGAACAAGGTATATGTATCACTATAGTGCCTAATACACAAGAAACCACTAGTGGTATTGGTTATTGTCCTTCAAAAGAAACAAAAGAATCAAAGAAATCTTCACTTAATATCAATGTCATCATGCAAAACCCTCCTAGGACATGTCTCAGTAATGATTGGGGTTCATTAGCTTTTACACCCTACTTTAAGAGAGTACAAAATATCACAATCTAAAGATTCTTGTGTATGTATGACACCTTGTACTAAGCAAGAGATATCTTTTCCGCAAAAGAAAGAAACATCTCCTACCATTGATCAAGAAAGTATCTTGTTGAGACTTCTCCAAGATCACTTAATATCTCTCCCTCCAAGAACACAATTTTTTTTTTACAATAATAGTTCATGGTCATTCTACTAATGAATGTAAGGCTTTCAATAATAGCATTCAACATCTTAATGATTGTGGTGCTCTTCCTTGTGTTGATACACCTATTTCTTCTATTTGATTTTGATTTTTCATCCTATCTTGTTGATCATCACTATGTGACAATAGTAGATTTATGTTATTGTTCATTGTCATTCATAGTGGTACAATTTTCGGTGAAACCATATCTCTCTTGGCAGCAACTTGATAGTTCTTGGTGGTTGTCTTTGTCTCTATGATTGGGGGAAAGGATAACTAGTTTCTTGAGGTGTGCATTATTTTCAAGGATTGCCTCTTCCTCTCTTTCTACTTAAAATTCCAACATAGTAAATATGTTGACATTTTAAGTGGAGGGCATATTGTCCCCAATTCATTGTCTACATTTTCCCTTCTTATTGATGATAGCATATACCTCCTAGGAAGTGTGAATTTCTTTTCAAAGTCTAGTCTTATAAATTCATGTGATGCATGTCTTCTTCTTGGTGGAATTGGGTTTGATTTCCTTCAAGAGTGTGACTCTTCTAAGCATATGATATTCCTCTTAGTGGTAATGCTATGGAATGCATTCCCTAAGTTGTGAATCTCTTATCCTCGACTTGTCCTCTCTTGGAGATGTTAAGCATGATGTTCCCTAGGAAGAGAACTTACTCGAACTAAGCATGTCTTATCCTATTTGCATTTTATTCATAGGTACTTAGCATAACGCAACTTGTTAGGCCTTATGGAGCTCAAAGTTTATGTTTTTTTTGTGGTGTCTTATTGAAGTTATGGAGGTATATAGCTTTGGTATGGTATGGGAGCCTAATAATATTCTCTCATTTGCACACTTGGGGGCTTACCTAGTGGACAACCAAAGTTCTACTAGCCCATATGAGTGTATGTATTGTTTGCATAGTGGATAGTGAGTTCTGCTTCTAAACATTTTTGGTCAAATAGCCGAGGTGTGATTCACATCATGTTGGATAGTTGAGGCTTGATCCACCCCCTTTTTCTTTTTTCTTTTTTTCTCTTTCTTTTAGTCTTTGACATTGTATGTTTGTGTATCTTGACTTGTTTGTGTATGTTTGTGCTTATGTCAGTTTGACGTAGGATCTTGGATCCTGGGGGCTTGGTCGCCTCATTGATCTTTTTCATCTGATCCCATCAACATTGTTGCACTTGGACTCCTCTTGGCATATATTTTTCTACTTTAGTGTGAGTTTGACGCAAGGTCCTCCTCTCACAAAAGTGGGGGATAAATGTAGTGTAGAAAAATGTATCTCTTTACATTTTCTCACTTTTTTGGGCCCTCCTAATTAAAATGGACTTAATTATGCCTTAATTTAGTGTTGTAAAATGTATTCATTTACATCTTCACACTAAGTTTAGGGACCTCTTAATTAAAATGAAATTAATTGTGTCTTAATTTAGTGTTGTAAAATGCATCCCTTTACACTTTAACACTTATTTAGGGCCCCTTGATTAATTGAGGTTAATTAAGCCTTAATAAGCCCTATAATTCATTTAAAAGCCTATTAAATTATATTTTTTGAAGGGTAAACCTGACATTAATTAATGCCAATACATTACACTTCACCTTGAGGAATGTGTGTCCTAAGTTTAGTGACCTAGGACCCATTTTCCCATGGGTGAATGGGTCCTCCCTAAGACCTTGAACCCATTTTTGAATATTTTTTTGGCAATATTTTAATGATCCTAAATTCAAAATTTTAAATGTCGGCTTGTAATGTTTGAATTTTGGGAAATTAAGGATAAATGTCTATAAATTCAAGGTTATTTTGATCAAATCAAGTCTAAGGAAAAATATAGCAAGAGATGAATTTAACAAGAGTCAAGATTATTATCAAGAGCATTCAAGAGAAGATTTATTCATCATTTATTGTGGCATTCGAGATCTCAAATATCATGTCAAAGCTATGTTCAATCATGCATGTTTTTGGGGCTCACATTATGATTTAGGTTTCAAGATCTAATCCAAGCATTCAAGTCAAAGATTCAAAGAAAGATTCAAGTATCAAGATCCACATCCATTGAATCTATTTCATGCAAGATCAACATCAAGATTTCAATCCTTCAAAGGTTTAATCAAGGGTTTGGTGAGTTGTTCATTCATCATTCCTTTCATGCTATTTCATTTCATTTCAAGGTTTAATTAACAAAACAAGGTTTAACCAAGGCAAACCCCCATTCACCAAAAAAACAAATATTTTTCCCCTATTTTTGTGTGTTGTATATTTGTGGGTTGTAGAAAAGTTGAAGATCTCAAAGTTGCAAAATTACAAAGTTGCATTTGTTGCCACCTTTGTTGTCATCTCACGAAAACTCATATCCTAGATTTATTTCTGACTATGAAACCCGAGAATCTAGAAGTGCGGACACAGGAGAAGAGGACCCAAAAACCAAATTTGAAAATCCCTACAAGGACCCATTCTCCAATGGGCGAATGAGTCCTTAGATAGCTTGTGGAAACAACATTTTGTTACAAGTGCACAAGATTTTCCCTTTATCCAATCTGCATGAAATAAATTGTTTCTATTAATATTATGTTTAATCTATCAAATCCAATATTTACATGTCATAAATGAATGCATTTGGTATTTTTAATCTTTCTCCCAAAATCCATGTTTAGTCATTTCTATCAAAAATTTATCTCAGGACGCTTTGCGCTAGAACATGACACTTTGTGGCAGTTTTTGAAATTAGTTTTAAGTGTCCTTCACTCATTCAATTTACATGAAATAAATTGTCTATTAGCTCTATGTTTGATTCACTCAAATATGGTCTTGCATTTTAGTTTTGAGTTGATTTACTATTTTTAGTGTGTCTCCCAAAAGTGTTGTTTAGCCCACATGCACACATGAAGGAAATTGTAAGATTCCTCAAAGAATTCACTCACCTAAGGGTTGAAAGTGGATTTTGATCTGAGACATCTCATTTCTTGAATGAAATAGAAGAATAGGTAGGTATATTCACCCCATTTTCCCCTTTCCATTTATAGTAAGTTTGGTGAAATATCCCAAATTTAGTATAAAACCCTATGTGTTTGAACCCCTACCCTATTTTCTCTGTTTCAAGTTCATTCCACAAGAATTCATCACTTGTATGATTTTTCTTCCCACCATAATGACATTTGATTTTCATGCATTAGAAGACATGATTATAACCAACAAAAAAACACATGATTACTCCTCAAATTACTCCATCAAGAACCCTCCAAAATATATGATTTGGCACTTTATACTTATTGCAATTACAAGTGTCACTTTCCAAAAAAATGAAGTGGATTTGATCTTACTGATTACATATGCCAAATTTGACCACAAGCTCAAAATATTTTTTTAACAAAAAATGGGATCAATCTAATCACACCACTACAAAGTGCATTAAAACTTATGCATTTTCAATAAAAAATCACCCAAAAATGTTATTGTAGGAGAGAGAAAAGAGCCCTAAAAGTTCCCAAAATGAGAACAACTCAACAATACCTATGAAAATCTGCAATTTATAAAAAAAACATGCACCAATTTAATCAAAAACCAATTCCACCACTATGAAGAGCATGAAATTCTACCCCAAATAAAAAAAATTGCTTAAAAAAAGGTCAGATGACTGAGTTATGAGCCTATGAATTTGAGCCTCCAAAATAAAAATTGCATTAGAGAGGGGGGGAATTTAAGCACCTGTTGACATGAGCACTACATTAGTAAGCACAATATTCCTTTATCCATCAAAATATTCTACTCAATGGAATATTTTGGGAATATTCTATGACCAACCTAAAAAATTTTGTGGTGAGAAAAATCTTCAAAATGGATGGAATATTCTTCTTTTAATTTGTTGATATATTCTTCCACTTGTAAAATATTTTGTTGATAGGCATGAGTGTTGAACTAATGAGAGGATGTGGTGAGACAATTAGAGGCTGAAATATGGCACCCTTTGGAGGTTGTACTACTAAGATACAATGGTACTATAGTACCCTACAAAAAAGCCCGCAAAATATTTTTTTCGATATTTTTTAATTAAAAAATTTCTCACAAAATATTTTTAAAAAATAAAAGTAATTTTTTCAGACTTGTAAATTTTTTCCTTGATGACTATATTTTTCTTGTGACTTGCTAATTGTACGACCTCAACATATGACCATACAACTATACGATCGACCATATGACTATATGATCGACCATACAACTATATGATCAACCATATGACTAGGTGGAGTAAAACAATTGAGGGCCCAAGCCAAGTGCTCCAAATTTGATGATTTGATAGTCAATCTTGGGATTTTTGGGCCTCTTGAATGTGATGGTAGGATCTGTTGTTCCCCAAAGTGTTCCAAAATTACATCTACCTCCTAAATATGACAACCATTTTTTAGCTTGAAACCCTCATAAATTTGGCCTCATATGCTCAATTTAGAAAAAACAAAAGGAAAAAATGACTTTCTTGAACCCCTTAAACTTAATGGTGAGCTCAAATTTGCACCAACAAGCTCTAATTTGAGCCTAAAATACAAAACCATAAAGAGGAAACTCTTAAATGTAGTATTTTTTTAATATTTTTTATTCTCCAAGCCATTAGTTGATGCAAGAGAAAAGCATACTCAACTTTTCAAGATCCACCAAGATTTGAAACCTAGATATTTTAGTAAAGAATAATAAGAAGCAATCCTATATGTTCTAATACCATGTTATAGATGGTATAGAATACTCTACACCATGCAAGCTTTGGTTGAAGATTATAGCCACCCAACATCTAAGAACTTCATGAAAGCACAAGAGAGATCAAATATGAGAGAATAATGTTGATAGATTATGATGATATGACTATTATATGATTGTTGATTTACACATGAGACCACCTAGTTATATAGCCAAGGTGAGACATAGGATTAGACAATATCATGGCAAGTGTCTTAATCCTATGTCACGAGATAGCTAATATTAAATTACTTAGGAATCAATCATTAAATGTCAAAAGATAAGATAATATCTTATAACAACTAACAACCTTCTATAAATATTCCCTAAGACCTAAGTAAACTTTACATATAAATAGGACCTACAAGTGAAAGAGGTAGGTAAACCGCCTATTTACACCAACAGGGGGAGAAGGGGATATATATGTATATATATATGGGGATAGAAAGAGATAGAGAGAGAGAGTGAGAGGGTAGGAGACATGTAAAGAGATGGTAGGAGAGATAGTAAGATAGATATGAAAATATAGAGGGAGAAGGTGAGATAGAGAGATACATGAGAGGGAGAGGGAGAGATAAAGAGCTAGAAAGGGAGAGAGATGTAAAGATGGGAGAGAGATGGAATGAGGGATATATAGAAAGATAGAGTCAAATAGCGAAGGGAGAGAGAGGGACATAGAAAGATAGAGAGAGATAGAAGGATAGAAATAGGATAGAGAGAGGGAGATACTAGTAGAGATTGGGAGAGGGTGATATATAAAGAGAGAGGGAGGATATAGAGATAAATAGATAGAGGGAGAGGAAGAGAAACATAAATAAATTTTGAGAGACATAAAACGAGAGAGGGAGAGGGAGATAGATAAAGAGGGAGGGGGAGAGACATAGATAGAGAGAGAGAGGGAGT
>VDFB02122264.1:0-22255 GCA_007258455.2 Sequoia sempervirens | reverse complement strand
GAGTGGTTTGGTTTTCGAATTGAGAATGTGGGTTGTTAATGGCTACATGTTGTCATGTCTACCGAATTTTGCTAAAGGTAATTTGTGTGCCAACTGTAAGGGTATCTTGAGAGGAGAAAATTGAGGTCTCCCTTAGATGCCCAGATGGTTGTTTCTAGATTTGGATTTGATTTGGAACTTAATTTGATCTTGATTAACTATGGTTGATTTGATGTTTTGTTGTGTTGATTGTTTGGGTTGATTTGTAAGTTGAGTGAGAATCGGTTGACTACTTTTGTTGCTTCATTTTTCCCTTGTTTGTGGATTGTCGTTCTTTTGGCTTCCAGAGGCTTGAGATTATTGTCAGTTGATGTTCTCTCTTTAGGTGCCCTTGTTGTGGTAAGTGTTTTGATATCATGATTTTAAAGAGGGTTGTACATGAATTATTGAGACTTTGATTATGTGTTTATAGCGAGATGGTTAATGCCTCGCGTGATTTGGTCTTGAGATTATTTGTTCTGTTATGGTACAACCCTTGCCTAGTTTGGTTTATGTTAGGGGTCTTAGGGAGAGTGGCTCTTCGTGGGCGCCGATGCCTCGGAATGAGGAAGGGCTCAGGATAACCCACGAAAGAGTAATTAAATAAGTGATAACCTAAACAATAGAATTTAGGGGGATGGGTAGTAAAACACACAAGATAAGTAAAACTGGATTCCTCGTCTATGCATTAGGGCTACCATAGACTAGTGATAGACTGAGAAGGCCGTGGTCGACAAAGTTGTAGTCTCGTCTTCATGAGAGATTATCGGCTCCGCATTAGCTACCCTATGGTGTCGACGCCTCAGTTAGGAGGAAGGGCTAGGAGATCCATAGAGGGGTGTCGACACCTCAGTTGGAGGAAGGGCTAGGAGAATCCTGTGAGGGCTATGCGATGACACTCTCCACTAGACACCCTTGTTCTTGTTTCTTGTCACCTCTGGATATTGTAATCTTTATGTTGTTTCAGATTCTTGTGAAAATGATTTATGAATGTTCTTGGTGACTTGCTTAATTGTTATTGCTTGGGTTAAATGTGATGAGTTTCATAGCTTTATTTGATTTTATTGACTCATGAATGTTGTTGATTATGTCATTGTAACCCTTGTTTTATGATACCTTTGTATGACGTTGAGTCTTGTGGTTCCTTGTTTGGATGTTCTTGGTTGAGGTCTCTTCTTGTTAGCTCCTTAGCACAGGGGGTGGGTCTTCAGACCCACATGGTCGGGTGGAATGTGCTAAGCACCCCATTGGGTCCCCAGTCAAGGATTGAGAGGTGCGGATTGGTGCTGTTGCGGCAACTCCAGAGTTGTGCCATATTGGGAAACATGTTTGTATCATTCTAAGACTTGAATAGTGTAAAGTAATGAAAAGGATGTGATGTAATATTTTGGCATTGGTAAACCTTGTGTGGGTATGTTTCCATATCAGATGTTATTCAAAGTGTTGTATTTATTTAAGTGAATGGTTCTTATTGATGGTTTTATATGTATGCTTTGTCATGGATTAGATTTGGCTTTCATTCTTTATCATTGATGTATGGCATTGAGTTTCGTAATGTATCCTCGTGTACCCCAAGGGACGTAAATGATATTGGGTTTGTTTAAATGAATTTTCATGTCATAACTTTTGTGCATCTCATGCATGTTAGTTTTACTTAAAAAAAAAAAATTGTGTGGTATTTGTTGCTTTAGTTGTCCTTTGGGGTTCGCATTAACGGGCAAGACCAGAGGGGTTAGAGCTCGAGAGAGATCTGAGAGAGAGGAAGAGACCCAAAAAGAGACCATAGAGATTGTTGGAGTGAGAGAGAGTTGTCGGTAGGGTGAGGGATAGACCTAAGAGAGAGACCCAAGAGACACTTGAGTGTGGGTTAGGAGGAGAGAGTTGTCTAGGTAGGGTGGGAAGGATAGAAGGAGGGGGATACTTGAGAGAGAAACCTGGATGAAAGATACTTGAGAGGGATAGATCTGAGAGAGGGAAGGAGAGAGATAGAGAGAGTTATCTAGGTAGGTAGGGAGGGAGATACCTAAGAGAGGGTATTTTAACTTGTGTCTATTTTCTGACGGCGCCTTAGGAAATGAGGCTCTGAACTATTGCCATATACTTTAAAATGATTTATTGATGTGCAACCAATTCACGATATAGAAAATTTAAAAATATAATATATAATACAATATATAATAATAATACAATATATATTAAAATACAATCTATAATAATATAATATATAAAAATAATACAATATAATATAATAATACAATATAGGACCTGGATATTAAAATAAATTATAAATATAATATAGGAGGGATGTTAAAAGCATGCCATGATATGATGGATCATGGTGACCTTGAGTAGGCATAATAGAAATCTCAAAAGATAAACAAAATACCAAAAGCACTAAGAAATAACAATAAAGCTCAATGCCCTAACATTGCCATAACATGCTAGTATAATTTAGAATAAATAAATATGTCATAATTTAACATGAATTTAAATGAAATGATAAATATATACTTCATATGATTGTCATCATGCTTATTTTTTTACTAATTATGGTATTTTGATAGAGAAATGGTCATACGTTATTATAAGATAATCATATATGTAACTATGACTACCATCATGGAAAGTAAGTTGAAAGAAATAAATATATAACATATTATTTATAATTCCTCCATTCTAATGTGAGAATACATTAAAATTTAAATGTTTAAAGTAATATTGCAAGAAATAAATAAATATAAATATAAATATGAAGATGAAAATGAGGATGACTAAATGCATATATCTTAAATATGAAGATGACTTAATGACTATTAGGAAAACTAAGCTTGATCTACATTGAATATTGTCTAATTTAAAATCCAAAAGTCAAAACATACAAAATAAAAATTTCTTTGAGTAAATTCTTAGTAATAAGAATAGACAATAACTGAAATATTTTATTAAAACAAATACATATATTATATTAGAATAGACACAAAATTTCTATAATTGTAAAACATTAAATATAAACTGAGAGATTCACTTCTAAAGTATATAAACACATTGCTTTAACTTTCGAGCAACATTTGTTAGTGAGTATACACAAACCCCCAGAAAAGATAATCCTATTATCAGTTCCACAACCCTACTCCGCTTGTATAACAAGGTTGCACACATGTTACCAAAAATTGAAAGTAGCATACAAAATGGCATTGATTCAAACTAAGAAACAAATACCCCTAAAGTTATAAGATAATATTTTTAGAGTATTATACATATAAAAAAATATTGAAGTTTAACCATCATTGGAGGAGAAATAATTGCAACCTCATCAGCTTATCCTTGGTAATTATTTTTCCCAGAAAAGATAAATAGATCATATGGAGATTCTACTTCACCATGTTTACTAATGTAAGTAAATTGCTAACATCCACTAGGACAAAGGGAAAATCTCTTAAAAGTATCATTCTCACTCGATGATAGAGAAATGTCATAAAAGATGGTATGAAATTTTGAAGACATTCAAACAAATTCCAAGAATTGTAGGTGGAAGACATAGCTGAAATACTTTTTCAAAGATTCCAGTTGTAGTTAATTATAATAATATTGTTGAAGCTCTACATCACTTTCACAATACGACATGATGGCTACAGTCCACTTTGTATCATTCTCACTCGCTAATAGAGAAATGTACGCTATGGGAGATGAAGTGATTTGGATGCAGGGAAAAATTAGTAGACATGGAGAAATAACCACAACCCTATCAACTCATCCTTGGTAATTATTTTTCCCAGAAAAGATTGATAGATCATATGTAGATTCTACTTCACTTCATTTACTAATGTAAGTAAACTGCTAACATCCACTAGGACAAAGGGAAAATCTCATAAAAGTATCATTCTCACTTGCCAATAGAGAAATGTCATAAAATTTAGTACAAAAGTTTGAAGACATTCAAACAAACTCTGAGAATTGTAGGTGGAAGACATAACCGAAACACTTTTTCACAAATTTTGATTATAGTTAGTTATGGTAATATTATTGAAGCTCTATGCCACTTTCACAATACAACATGATGACTACAATCCACTTTGTATCATTCTCACTCGTCGATAGAGAAATGTATTCTATGGGAGATGAATTAATTGAGATGCAGGGGAAAATTAGTAGACATGGAGAAATAATCGCAACCCCGTCAGCTTATCCTTGGTAATTATTCTTCCCGAAAAAGATAGATAGATCATATGTAGATTCTACTTCACTGTGTTTACTAATGTAAGTAAACTGCTAACATCCACTAGGACAAAGGCAAAATCTCATAAAAGTATCATTCTCAATTGTTGATAGAGAAATGTCATAAAAGTTGGTATGAAAGTTTGAAGACATTCAAACAAATTATGAGAATTGTAGGTGGAAGACATAGCCAAAATACTTTTTCACAAATTCCAATTGTAGTTAGTTGTAATAATATTGTTGAAGCTCTATGTCACTTTCACAATACGAAATGACAACTATAGTCTACTTTGTATCATTCTCACTCACTGATAGAGAAATGTATGATATGGGAGATGAATTAATTGGGATGCAAGGAAAAATTAGTAGACATGGAGAAATAATCACAACCCTGTCAACTTATCCTTGGTAATTATTTTTCTCATAAAATATAGATAGATCATATGTAGATTCTACTTCACTGCATTTACTAATGTAAGTAAATTGCTAACATCCACTAGGACAAAGGGAAAATCTCATAAAAGTATCATTCTCACTCGCTGGTAGAGAAATGTCTTAAAAGTTAGTACGAAATTTTGAATACATTCAAACAAATTCTGAGAATCTGCCTAGCATGACAGCTACAGTCCACTTTGTATTATTCTCACTTGTCGATAGAGAAATGGCATGATGACTACAATCCACTTTGTATCATTCTCACGAGTGCCAATAGAGAAATGTACGCTATGGGAGATTAATTAATCAGGATGAATATTAAGTATTTTTCATTTAATATTTTAAATTTACACCCTCAAGCCATATAAATAGTATATGTAGTTAGCCATATAAATTGTCATTTATTTGTTCATTTAAGTGTAGCTGCATTGATGTAGTATATGTAGATCACCCCCATCGTCTTGGTAGTGGCTATCTAGCCCTACTGGAAAAAGGAAGTAACTATTTTTTTAGTGAGTTTGTGGAAAAATTTTAAGTGTTTTTTTTTTTAATTTATACATTATTAAATCAAATAAATAATTGTTGTTTTATTGATTTTTTTATTTAAAATAAATAAATTTTAACATTTTAATAAATAAATATTTGTTTAAATCAATTTTGAATTTATTAATATGTTTAAATGCATGTAATAAATTAATTTAATAAAAATTTGATATTTTTATAAGCATAAATTATATATGTATAAAACATTTTTATTTATTTTTAAATTTATTATAGATTAATAAAATGGTATAAAATGGAGGATGCTGGTTTTTATTTATGTATTATTTTAAATTGTTATCTATATACACAAATCTTATGTAAAATAAAGTTATAGCATTAAATTAGTTCTTTAGATTTAAATAATTAAAATGTATTTAAATTTAGATTTATAGATAAAATTGAAAAAAGATTTATAGATTATTTAAATACCAAATATAAGTTATTAAAAAAATCTATAAGTTATTATTATTTAGATGAAATAATAATGTCATCTAATAACTCTTTAAAATATTAAAATTAATGTATTTTTAAAAAGATTTATAAATTTAATACAAATTTATTAATAATTATTCTATATAGATTTTTAGATTTATAACTCTCAAGTTATACATTTTTAATAACCTTCTTAAGATATTTTACATAACAATTGGGATAAATTATAGATGTTTAATTTAATTTAGAAATTTCATTATATTAATTTATTTGTATTAAACATATGTTCCATTTAAATAAATTAAAAAATATATTTATGTAAACTATGATGTGTATGGCATATTTAGCTATGTGTAATTAATTTTTATCTATATATTTATCATTCAATAAAGTTAAAACTTCTAAATTAAATTTAACTTATTTTAATCTATATATTTATTTACCTGTGTGTAATTTAATTTACCTGTAACACCTCGCCACACAACCCTAGGGAAAGTTGCAATCTACTAGTCAAATGCAATAATTTTTTTTTGTTTAAGTAAAATAACAAGTAGGTCTACTACGTATTGCCAACAATCCCTAAGGCTACGAGACTGAGTTTACTTTAATCCAAACATGAACATGAAATAAAACCATTACATAACATTGCTTAACAATTAATTGCTCATACATTCCATCTATTATAATATTAAATTAGAGACATAAGCATTCCATGTGATCCCAGTAATATACTTTACAATATGATTACAACGCTCATTCCCCAAATGAGATACTTCCAAAATAAAAGGATTGCAATTACAACTTCCACCTCGATACAAGAGGGGTTTTAAATTACATAACAACTGAAAGAATCAAGTATGAAGAACTGGATCCTGCGAGCTCTCCAACTGGAAATCTCATCCATATGAACAAGTGCCAACTCAATGGATTATGGTGCACGTTCCACCCAACCATGTGATACCCGAAGGCTCACCCCCCATGCTAGGAGATAGTAACAAGGATTCCTAGGCAAGACCTACCTCTAAACATAAACAACACAATACTGATACTAAATAAATACAAATACACATCACATGAATTGAATGGTCAAATGAACAACTCTAGTACGAATCTCACATCACTGACATAGGTTACATTGCTTCCAGACATAAAATAGATCAAGAGTGTCACAAAAACCAAGTACAAACTGTTGACTTAGGAAGAGTGTCATTGCATAGCTCATCAAGGGATATCCTCTGGGAATCTTCCTAGGCTCTGGCCCCCACCATGGGTTATCTTGGTGGCCGCTACCGAAATCCCGACACCCATGCTCACTCATGCAGAATCAAATACCTCTCGTGAAGACGAGATAGATGACCTGGCCATTCCAGGCCTTCTCGTCTCATCCCAAGTCTAAACAAGCCCTTGGGTTCATGAGCGAGGCATAATTAATCTTGTTTAATGTTTGATGCAACCTAAGCTTCTAAAAATTTATTTAGTTATCACTGAATTAACCAACTTGCAAAGAGTTTCCCTGACACCACTTTGTGTGTTAGCCCCCATTGCAAGCCACTCTTCTAAGACAACTCGTGGAGTAATTCCACACTCAAGGGTACACATATGCGACCTAAGGAGAATGACTCCTATACAGGACCTTAAGTCCTCACATCCTGTTCACAATAACCAGGTTAAAATTGGATAAGTTTGGATGCACTACCCCCAAGAGTCCAAAGGTTGACTATCAAAATGACAACCCAAAACAATAAACGAACCCCTATATGGAAGACTTCAAAACATTTACTCTATACTCCCAACATCAAGAAAGAACGAATAAACATTAAATGCATTTCAATCAATTAAATAAGCTAATGTTCAGATTTCCTAAATCCAGTCAATCACAATTTTCATCACTTGCAATTTTCCAATCAACTACTCCAAATTCATTCCGTGACATTGAAATAATTAAAAAAAAACAACAATCATTTATCCTAAGTTCCACAATTAACTTCTATAATCTAAGCATTTAATAATTAAAGTCATTTGGCTAAAATAAATCCTTCATTAACTCTAAATTTCTCAATTATAATCATAATCAAAACATTTTAATAATGAAGTCATTTGATTAAAATTAAAACCATTCACTTACTCTAAGTCTCCTATTATTTTCATATTCAAAACATTTAATATATTAAAGCATTTATCTAACATCAATTAAACTTATTTCAACTTAGAACCATTAATTAATTAAAACTCATTCATACCAAAATACCTTATCCATTAAATATATAAATACATAAAATTATATATTAAATGTTTATACTATGATATGTATTTATTTATTTAAATATTTAAATCTCCTTGATATAACAATTTAATTAAACTTACTAATTTATTCATAAATGAAATATATAAAATATACATAAGTATACATATATATAATATATATATATCTAAATAAATTATTATTTAAATATTAATTTAATATTATATATAAAATATATATATTTATATTATATATATAATATAATATATATATTATTAAATAATATTTAATATAATAAAAATTAAAATGAAAAACAAAAAAAAATGAATTTCACTTAGGGCATGCAGGCCCGGCCACCGGCGGCGGTCTATGTGCTTCGCACATAGTCCGCCTACCACGGGCGGTGGCATGTGTGCTCAGCACACAGTCTGCCTCCCTGCGGGCGGCGGTCTATATGCCTTGCACACAGCTCGCCTCCCATGGGCAGCGGTAAAAAAATACAGGGTTTCACTATGTTTTTCAAAGGCCCTAATTTTTTTCAAATAAAAACAAATATATTTGTATATATATTTGTAAATGTATCTATGTATTGATATGCATAGGTATATTTACAAATATATATACCCATATTTTAATTCCTAGCTCAAATTGTGCAAATAATCCATATACATTGCAAGAACATAAATAAATTTTCTAAAACAACAAAAGGGTTTAAAAATCTAGTTTTGAAATAGAGATTTCTTTGATTTTCTTCCTATTTCATGGTGTAAGTTCTTGTTTGGTTTCCATTTCAAAATCTTTAACAAGTTTGTAATTTTGAATGCATTTCCATGGATTTTTCTATTGAATCTAAAAACTACATTTTCAAAATTTAAATCTCTTTCAAAATGAAGCAAGAATTTAGAAGAAAGAAAGGAACCTTGTGTTTTCTCCCCAAGATTGAAGCTTTCAACAATGGAGAATCCAAGCACTCCTTCAACTCCAAAATTTAGCCACCACCAAGCTCTCCACCAAAAAACCAAGAAAAATTGCAACAAAATGAAGTCTCATCTCTTTACATAGGGTTTTCCCCAAATTTGGCCAAAACCCTAAAATGACCCACTTACTAATTTTTAAATCATTTGGAGGATATTTCATTTTTAAATTTTTAAAACACTTTTATTTTCAAATTGAAATCTCATGCATTTTTCAAATTTTCATTCAAAACAAAAGCATACAAATTTTGCAAAGAATTTACTTTAACAATAATTTTCAAAAGTGAAATTAAAACACATTATCATTTATTTAATTTAATTTAACTCTAACTATAAAAAAGGATTTCTACTTTTATTTTAATTAAACCTTAATATTCAATAATACCAAAACCACTATCTTATTTAATATACCACCATTAATCTAATTAATTAATAAACTCAATCTAATTTTATTAATTAATCCAAATCCATCAATAAACTAAAAGAACTTATTTTATTACTTAGATCAAATAAATAACTAAAATAATAATAATGTTTCAACATTGCAACTAAATACATTAAATCATCATTTAAACTATATCTACCATTTAATAATCATTAAAATAAAGAGAGAAATGGTAAATCAGAGAGGAAAGAATACAAGTCAAACCCGCTAAACCCAATGACAACTATGACTAGGGTGATGACTTGGCACAGGAAACCTAGCTACTTATTCAATGATACCAAAATACTATCTTATTTAATGTCACCATTAATCTAATTAATTAATAAACTCAATCTAATTTTATTAATTAATCCAAATCCATCAATAAACTAAAAGAAATTATTTTATTAATTAAATCAAATAAATCACTAAAATAATAATGTTTCAACATTCCAACTGAATACATTAAATCATCATTTAAACCATATCTACCATTTAATAATCATTTAAAATAAAGAGAGAAATGGTAAAGCAGAGGGGAAAGAATGCAAGTCAAACCTGCAAAACCTAACAACAACTATGACTAGGGTGATGACTTGGCACAGGAAACCTAGCTACTATCTCCCAATCGATTACCATTGGTTAATGGACATGCTCAAACCTGTGAAGCCAGGTGGAGTCGATGTCATGTACCTGTAAACCTACAAGCCAAGAGTATGTCGAACATGCAATATACATATATATATATATAATAAGACACATCGTGAAGCAGAATCTCAAAATCGTAGGGCGCTCGCAAGCGAGTGATACGATCCTGTCCCCTTCACCAATACATATTCTAAAATTGACAAGTCTAATCCATTAACAGTATAATTAAAGCATAAATCATTTTAAATTAAGCAATTGTTACGCTAATCCAAAACATGCCATAATGATAACATATAATTAAAATCCCATCACATCAAAATATAATGTTTACATCACTTAACAACTAGCGGTCCAAAAGTAACCAAGTATCAAAGTCAAAGTGCTAACAGAAGTGAGCATACATAAAAACACTGATCAATCAAATGAGCAAAATGGAGGGGTGCTACATTACCTATATATTTATCCTGTGTAATTTAATTTTTACCTATGTACTTATCCCATACAATTTTACTTATTTTAATTTAAAATAATAACTTTATTTAAATTTGTTTACTAAAATAAATTAATATATTAAAAATTATTTTAAAAGTCTTCTCAATTTAAATTTTACTAAAGTTAAAACTTCTAAATTAAATTTAACTTATTTTAACCTATATATTTATTTACTTGTGTGTAATCTAATTTACCTCTATGTTTATCTTATATATGTTTATCCTATGTGTAATTTAATTTTTACCTATATATTTATCCCATGTACAATTTTTCTTATTTTAACTTAAAATAATACCTTTATTTATTTTTTAATCAAATAAATTAATATATTAAAATTATTTTAAAACCTTTTCAAATTAAATATTACTAATATATATATATATATTAAAATGTATAACTTGAGAGTTATAAATCTAAAAATCTATATATGATAATTATTAATCAATTTGTATTAAATTTATAAATCTTTTTTAAAAATACTTTAATTTTAGTATTTTATAGAGTTATTAGATGACATTATTATTTCATCTAAATAAGAATAACTTATAAATGTTTTTAATGACTTATATTTGGTATTTTATAAATCTTTTTTAAATTTTATCTATAAATCTAATTTTAAATAAATTTTAGATATTTAAATCTAAAGAACTAATTTAATGTTATAACTTTATTTTACATAACATTTGTGTATATAGATAAATATTTAAAATAATAAATAAATAAAAACATGTTTCTTCCATTTTATACCATTTTATTAATCTATACTAAATTTAAAAAATAAATAAAAAGGTTTTATACATATATGATTTATGCTTATTAAAATATCAATTTTTAATAATTTAATTTATTAAATACATTTAAACATATTAATAAATATAAAATTGATTTAAAAATTATTTATTTTTTAAAATGTTAAAAGTTATTTTTTTTAAATCAAAAAATAAATAAAACATACCAATTATTTATTTTCTTTAATAATATCAATCTACACTAAATTTAAAAATAAAATAAAAATGTTTTATACATATATGAATTATGCTTATAAAAATATCAATTTTTAATAATTTAATTTATTACATTCATTTAAACATACTAATAAATATAAAATAGATTTATTTTTTAGGGAATGTTGTGGTATTTCCAAATAATTACTGTAGGTACATTGACAGTAGGGATGCCATCTTATGCATGGATGTGACATCCATCCCTCGGTGCATTCTTGGGCATGGCTAGCCACTACCCATTGTCTCTACCAAAAAAAAAGAATACTAATAGAAGCATACTAGTCGAAGAGAAATTTGAGGAATTCATGATACCATTTTTTCTATACTCTTAGAAAAAATATTTCATTCTTTATACATGAATTTTTTGTTTTATTAATTTGTAACACCCCGTCTCGTCGTGCAAACCCCAAAGGACAACAAAGAACACAACAACAAAAAATTTGAACATAAAGTATAAACACTATGTTTACTAATGCAACTTACACAACTACAATTAAAAGTTAAACACCTAAGTCCCTTGGGGTACACAAGGTGACATTACATAACCTACCCAATAGCAAAATTGATAAAAGTTACTTTCATTTCTACTAACATAACTCTTCCATCTAAACATTTATAAAAGATAAGCATTAAGACAAAAATGAACCATATAGAAACTATACAAGATTTCATAGCCAATTTATTTTGGAAATAATAAGAACTTATTTACTCAAGTTCATAATACAACATCAAGTATATTTGCAATTATGGATAAAGCTTGAATTACAAAATATGATTATACAACACATCATTCTACAAATAAATCTCATTGAATAATTATCCAAGGTTACTACATAAGTCTACCCAATACATGGGAGAGTAACATATCAATATACAAAGTATGGCAAAAGTACAAATATACATCTGGAAGTACATAAGTATGGATCAAGCTATCTCAACAAACTCTGCAAACTCTGCACTAAAAGGTACATCTACAAAATAGGGAACCCAATGGGGTGTGTAGCATGTTCCACCCGACCACCCCCGTGCTAGGAGTAGATAAGAAAGGATTCCCGACCAAGAACATCTAAGGTAACACATAAGACTAAACTCCAAGCATGGAAAGATAAATCACACGAAGGGAAGTCATAACATCAAAGGACACTACATAAACATGACATCCATAAAACACCAACACATCTCAATAAACCACTTCCAGAGGATTTTACAAAAAACAACTAAAAGGAATGCTAGAGGAGAGTGTCATCGCATGGCCTTACATGGATTATCTAGACAACCTATCACAAGGTGCCGCCTCCATCTATGGTTATCCTGATTGCCTATCTCAAGGCGCTGCTCCATAGGGTGACTCATGTGGAATCGTGAATTTCTCATGAAGACGAGGTCAGGATTATGCCAACCACATCCTTCTCGGCCACCAACAGTATATGGAAGCCCTAACAGGAAAACGAGGAATCTATAATTATCTTATTAATGTTTAACTACCCATCCCCTAATTAATTAGTTAGGTTTTCACTTTTTACTCAAACTCTAACGTGGGTTATCCTAACAACTCCTTTGTGCGCCGACACCCATGTAGAGCCACTCTTCCTAGAACCCAAAACACAACATTAAATTCAAAGGGGTTGTACCCACAAGTACTCTAAACACAGAATAAAACAATTGCGAGGCAAAACCATCTCGCTAAAGTCATATGAATGAATTTGTAATACCCCTCATGCTACTATTTTATTTTTGACATTCTCTGTGGTTTTGTTTGGCACATTGTGATTTGGATGGTACTGTTGATATCATGTTGTGGTAGCATAGACTGTTATTGATTATATGCTCTTATGATGCCATGGTTATTATGATGATATTTTATTATGATCGTTTGATGAAATTATCTAGAATTCAAGTAGACTAGAAAATAGTAATTGATGATATTAATGCAAATTAATGTAAATTTTATAATGCTTTATATGATGATATGTTTTGGTGAGGGGACAGGTAGCATCACTCGTTCGCGAGCGCCCTGCTACACTGTGAATCCTTCTCACGATGCTTTGTAATTGATTATATGTATATATGTTGTATATCACCTTGTTGGATGCAGACCTTGCAGGAATAAGACTCGATTCCACCTATTTCGATAGGTCTGGGCGAGCATTGAACCAACCCAACGGCAGGAAGTTGAACAAAGGTGGCATGAAAAGTAACTCCATTCCAAGGTGTCAACAGTCTTGTACCTTCTTGGTTTGTGCGTATTGGTCACATTCATTTGTGTAGTTGCATTGGTCTTTGTATGTTATTGTGATTTTATGATTTGTCTAAAGTGGTGAATGGTTTTATGTGGTAAATTAAATAATTAAGTAATTAATAAAATAAAAACATAAAATAATAATTAAATATGGCAATGAATAAATATTAGTAGTAATAAAAATATTACATTTATTTTGTATCCTACAATGGTTGATTTTAATTGTTTTAATATGAAAGTAATTAGTTAATAAAGTATTATGGAAAGATGTATATATTTATTTAAATAAAAGTTCATGTTTGTGGATTTAAAATTTATTTAGTTTTAATCAAATGCATGAAAAATGAAAATGAAATATGGAAAAGGCAACAAAAGGGAATTAAGGTTAAATATTATTTGGTTTTATTTCTTGAAATGTGACCTCTGGTATTCACGGGAAGGGGAAATTGAAAGGATTCATGGGCATGGATTTTAAGAAGGGGTTTTCTTTGTTTGAGGGGGGGTCCGAATGCTGGAGAAATTTTATTTTCAATCATTTTCTGTCCTTAGTTTCTTTTTCTGTTTTCTGGAGAAAATTGGTGAAGAGGAAGGAAGATTTGGATCTGTTGCTGGAAGATCGGCAGCAAGGAATTGGTTCAACAAGAGGGACAAGGCTTCTTCAATTTTCTGCAAGCCAAGGACGCCAGGTTCTTTTCTTTTAATTAATTATCTTCTGTTAAAATAGGAATTGTTCTCTGTGTGTGAAATTTTCATCTAGGGTTGGAAATCATCAATTTGTGGAAAGAAATCTTTTGGGATTATTGATTAATCAATGGAAAATTATCTGGGGATTCAGGTTTGTTTTATGTTGAAAAAGAAATTTTGGGCAAAATAAAGGACTGTTGTTTATTGAAAGGGGGTTTTTGCTCGAAACCTGGAAATGAACAGTATTTCTGTTATTTCATTTTGTTTTAAAATATATATATATTTGCATCTTTTGTTGTTTGTTCTTTGGGGCTTGCACGGCGGGCATTACAACTTGGTATTAGAGCCAAGGTTGCACATGTTGGGGTCTCTGGGTAGTCATGTCCACTAGGTAACCTTTGCGTGTTGGCTCTTGAGCTCATGTGTACCTTTGTCTTGTTGTGTAGAAGCATGCCTAGAGGCAGAGGTAGAGGTAGAGGTAGAGGCCGAGGAAGAGGCCGAGGTGGTGGCCGTGGGGCCAACCAACTGAATCCTTCACCGCCAAGTTCTCACGGCCCTGAGTCTGAGGAGCAACATAATTCTCATAACAATCCGTCGGGTGGTGGACCGAATCCGGAACAGCCGGGGTTGGATGGGCAGTTGCAGCATCTTTTGGGTGAGCTTCTTGATAGATTGGGTCCTAGACCTAATGGGGATCAGCCGGTTGAGAGAGAAAGAGAAAGGTCTCCAAGGCACAGGGGAGCTTCAATTGATCAGGATGCTTTATTAGCTGGTCATATGAGGGATTTAATGAGAGCTCATCCACCTACCTTCGATGGCTCTGGAGGAGGGTTGGAAGCCGAGACCTGGTTAATTGATTTGGGCCGATGCTTCGCAATGCACCCCTACGGTAGTAATACCAAGGCTCGATGTGTTGTTATGCATTTGCGGGGTTTCGCGTCCACTTGGTGGTAGCTTGAGGAATAGAAGTTGCATATGGATATCAGTATGGTCACTTGGGAATTTTTCTTGGAAAGGTTCAGGGCTCGCTTTCTCTCAGATCATTGGAGGCAGTGCAGGGCAGATGAATTCCACGATCTTAAGCAAATGGCAATGTCAGTAGAACAGTATGAACGTCGCTTCTATGAGCTGAAACAGTATGCAGGGATTAGCCATGATGAAGGGATGTTGGTTCAGCACTTTGTTTAAGGTTTGAACGCACGCATCAGTGGTGGTGTAAGGGTCTTTGAACCTAAGACCATGGAAGTTGCTGTCGAAAAGGCTCGTTTGGTAGAGGAAAACTTGGCTATGGCCTTGGGTGGCCACATTGGAGTGTAGTTTGGCAGTGCACCTACTCAGGGTTTTAGCACTTATGGGGGTTAGTCTCAGGGAGCAGGATCTTCCAGAAACAGGTTTCAACCCTCGAAAGCGGGTCATCAGTAGCAGCAGCCTCAGCAGCAGCAGTCAAAATAGAAGAACTTCCAATCTCCTCAGAGTGGCAATTCATAGTTTCGCAAGGATCGAAACATGAATAGAGACCAAGTTCGGCAGGAATGTTTTGCACAGCCTGCACCTAGTATCCAGTCAGCACCGAGTCGAGGGAGCTTTCAGCAGTCAAATGCTCCATCAGGGGGCAGAGGTTTTGGCAGGGGTACTGGGTGTTACTCTTGTGGGAAGCAAGGGCACATTGCCAGAGTGTGTCCTCAGAAGAGCACTTCAGGTTTTAATCAGAGGCCAGCTGGGTCAGAACTGACAGTAGGTGATGCAGGGAGATCTCATCGTGTATTTGCTGCAGTGGATAATCGACAGGCAGACCATCAGAGCACTGTCATTGAAACTACAGGTTCATTACATAAGTTTAACATTTCAGTACTTTTTGATTCTGGTGCATCTGATTCTTTTATCTCTCCTTTAGTTGTTGAACGATGTAAACTGGGGGCAATAAAGCAAAGCGAAAAGTGGCAGGTTGAGTTAGCTTCAGGATCCAAGGTTGTGGTTGAGAAGTTGGTGCAACGTTGTAGGTTAGAGTTAGGGGCAATGTCAACTAAGGTGGACCTCAGAATTCTTCCACTTGGGTCTTATGATGTAGTCTTGGGCATGGATTGGCTAAGCTCACATCATGCTTTGATTGATTGCCGTCGTAAAGCAGTGCGGTGTGTGGATGATTTTGGTAAAGAGGTGGAAATTGTGGGTGTTCAGAGGCCTGTTTCTTTGAGAATGATTTCAGCTATGCAGTTAAAAAGGTGTTTTCGTCAGGGTTGTCAGCTCTTTGCAGTATCAGTTAGTGATCTTGAGTCAGAGGATAGTAGGGAGGTATCATTGAATGATTATCCTCTCCTTGCTGAGTTTTCTGATGTTTTCCCTAGTGAGATACCAGGTATGCCTCCTAAGCGAGAGGTGGATTTCAGGATTGATTTGGTGCCTAGGGCTGAGCCTATCTCTCGGGCTCCTTACAGGATGACCACGCAGGAGCTCCAAGAGCTTCGTCTGCAGTTGGAAGAATTGTTAGCTAAGGGGTTTATCCGCCCTAGTGTTTCTCCTTGGGGAGCACCAGTGATCTTTGTCAAAAAGAAGGATGGGTCTCTCCGCCTTTGTATCGATTACCGATAATTGAATAAGGTAACAGTAAAGAATCGTTATCCCCTTCCCAGGATTGATGACCTCTTTGATCAAATAAAAGGGGCAAAGGTATTTTCCAAGATCAACCTTAAATCAGGGTATCATCAGTTGCGGATAGCAGAGGCCGACATTCATAAAACTGCATTTCGCACTCGGTACAGACACTACGAGTTCACAGTGATGCCGTTCGGGTTAATGAATGCACCTTCAGTCTTTATGAGTCTAATGAATGGGGTGTTTCGAACTTACTTGGATAGGTTCATCCTCGTGTTTCTTGATGATATTTTGATTTATTCTAAGTCTATGGAGGAGCATGAGGTGCACCTAAAGTAGGTTTTGCAGTGCTTAAGGGACAATCAGTTGTATGCCAATTTGGCAAAGTGTGACTTTTATAAGTCTGAGGTTCAGTATTTGGGCCATGTGACTTCTGAAGAGGGAATTTCTGTTGATCCTGCTAAAATCCAGGCTATCATGGATTGGCCCGTGCCCACTAATGTCTCAGAAATCCACAGTTTCATGGGACTAGCTGGGTATTATCGGCGGTACGTTCAGGGTTTCTCAAGGATTGTGCATCCCATCACTTCACTTCAGTGGAAAGGAAAGAAATTTCTTTGGTCAGAGCAGTGTCAGTTGGCGTTCCAAATCCTTAAGGAGAAACTGACTAGTGCTCCAATTTTGGCAGTGCTGGACCCTTCAGGTGATTTTGTGGTTTGTACTGATGCTTCATTGGAGGGTCTTGGGGCTATGTTGATGCAGGAGGGGAGAGTGATTGCCTGTGAGTCTCGGAAGTTAAAATATCATGAACTCAATTATCCCACACATGACCTTGAATTGGCCATAGTGGTTCATGCTCTTATGAGGTGGAGGCACTTTTTGTTAGGGCATCGGTTTGAGTTGCATACAGATCATCGGAGTTTGCAATACATCTTCACTCAGCCGAATTTGAATGCCAGGCAGAGGAGGTGGATGGAATTTTTGTGTGAGTATGATTTTGAGGTTAAGTATATTCAGGGTAAGGAAAATGTGGTGGCTGACGCTCTAAGTCGGCGTAGGCATGAGGTTTCTGCAATGTCTCTTGAGGTGGATTTGAAGAGTCAGATTCTTGCAGCCCTTCCTTCAGATAGTTGGTACTCAGAGGTGAAAGCGGAGGTAGAATCAAGTAGAGTTTTGGAAGGGAAATTTGCTGGCTATTCGCTAGATTTGGATGGTGCTTTGCGTTTCTCTGGACGGTTGTATGTACCTTCTTCATAGGGTCTTCGTACATTGATTTTGACAGAAGGGCATCGAGCACCGTATACAGCTCATCCAGGAGTTAAGAAAATGTATGCGGATCTTCGTGTGCTCTATTTTTGGTCAGGAATGAAGCAGGATATTGCAGAGTTTGTGGCTCGATGTCTTGAATGTCAGAGAGTGAAGGCTGAACATCATCATCCAGCAGGGTTGCTACAGCCTCACCTCGTTCCGGAATGGAAATGGGATGTTATTTCTATGGATTTCATTGTTGGGTTGCCTATGTCATCTAGACGGCATGATGCTATTATGGTCACAATGGACAAATTGACTAAGGTAGCTCATTTTTCTCCTGTTCGATCGTCATATACGGCATCTTATGTTGCTAAGGTGTTCATGAATGATATAGTTAGATTGCATGGGATACCGCGGAGGATCATTTCCGACAGAGATCCAGTATTCACATCTGCATTGTGGACATCTTTGCAGCAGTCTCTGGGAACGAAATTGAACTTCAGTTCTGCTTATCATCCTGAGACTGATGGTCAAACTGAGAGGGTCAACCAAGTGCTTGAGGATATGCTTCGTATGTATGTTATGGATCAGCAATCACGTTGGGAGGACTATCTGTATTTGGTTGAGTTTGCATATAACAATGGGTACCATAGCTCTATTGGTATGGCTCCTGTTCAGGCTTTGTATGGTCGTCCTTGTCGTACTCCTCTGAGTTGGGATCGATTGGAGGATAGGGTGCTTCTTGGGCCCGAGATGCTTAGAGATATGGAGCAGCAGGTGTCTCGCATTCGGGAGCATCTCGTAGCTGCTCAGGATAGACAGAAAAAGTATGCTGATGCTCATAGAGTTGATCGGCAGTTTGCAGTTGGTGATCGGGTTTTCCTTCGAGTGCGTCCGCGGAAGAGCCCAATTCGTTACGGAAAGGGTTCGAAGCTTGCGCCTCGTTTTGTTGGACCCTTTGAGGTGTTGGAGCGGATTGGAACTATTGCTTACCGTTTAGCTTTGCCACCCATTTTGTCGCGGATCCACGATGTATTTCATGTTTCTATTCTTAGACCATATTTTCCTGATGTTACTCATGTTTTGGATTGGAATTCTCTTCAGGTCGAGGACGGGCAGCTGGCACTCGAGCCCGTGGCCATGCTTCAGCGTCGGCGACTTACCCTCAGAGGCAGAGAGATTGATCAGGTGCGGGTTCAGTGGGACCCGAATGATGAGGCTTCAGCTACTTGGGAGGATGTCTCTCGTATCAGGGATTCTTATCCTTATCTTTTTACTGGCTTCCAGGAGTAAGCCGAATTCTAGGGGGGGAGGATGTAATACCCCTCATGCTACTGTTTGATTTTTGACATTCTTTGTGGTTTTGTTTGGCACATTGTGATTTGGATGGTACTGTTGATATCATGTTGTGGTAGCATAGACTGTTATTGATTATATGCTCTTATGATGCCATGGTTATTATGATGATATTTTATTATGATCGTTTGATGAAATTATCTAGAATTCAGTAGACTAGAAAATAGTAATTGATGATATTAATGCAAATTAATGTAAATTTTATAATGCTTTATATGATGATATGTTTTGGTGAGGGGACAGGTAGCATCACTCGTTCGCGAGCGCCCTGCTACACTGCGAATCCTTCTCACGATGCTTTGTAATTGATTATATGTATATATGTTGTATATCACCTTGTTGGATGCAAACTTTGCAGGAGTAAGACTCGATTCCACCTATTTCGATAGGTCTGGGCGAGCATTGAACCAACCCAACGGCAGGAAGTTGAATAATTAAGGTGACATGAAAAGTAACTCCGCACCAAGGCGTCAACAGTTTTGTATCTTCTTGGTTTGTGCGTCTTGGTCATATTCATTGTTGTATTGGTCTATGTATGTCATTGTGATTTTATGAATTATGTAATGTGGGTATGGTTTTACATTGTGATTTAAATAATTAAGTAATTTATAAAATAAAAACATAAAATAATAAGTAAATAAGGCAATGGATAAATGTTAGTAGTAGTAGTAAAAATATTTTATTTATTTTGATTCTCTCAATGGTTGATTTTAATTATTTAATATGAAAGTAATTAGTTAGTAAAGTGTTATGGAAAGATATCTATATATATATATATATTTAATTAAATAAAAAGTTCATGTTTGAGGATTTATAATTTATTTTTAATTGAATGCATAAAAAAGAAAATTTAAAAAAAATGGAAATGAAATATGGAAAAAGGTAACAAAAGAAATTAAGGTTAAATATTATTTGATTTTATGACCTCTGGTATTCACGGGAAGAGGAATTGAAAGGGTTTCTGGGCATGGAATTTATTAAGAGTTTCTCTTTGTTTGAGGGGATTTTTGTTCGAATGCGGGGGAAATTCTTTTTCCAATCATTTTTCTGCCTAAGTTCTTTTCTATTTTTTGGAGAAATTGGTGAAGAGGAAGGAAGATTTGGATCTGTTGCTGGAAGAATTTGCAGCAAAGAAATAGTGCAGCAAGAGGGGCAAGGCTTCTACAGTTTGCTGCAAGCGTAGGATGCCAGGTTCTATTCTGGTTAATTGTTTATTTTCTATTAAATAGGAATTGCTTTCGGTGTGTGAAATTTATATTTAGGGATTGAAAATTAAATAATTGTAGAAAGAAAAATCTACTGGGGTTATGGTTTAATTCAAGAATGTTTAACCAGAAATTGGGAATTGGTATTTGATTAATGAAATTTCTAGGGTTTCTGGGTTGTGGTGGTTTATAAAAAGGGGTTTGTTTTGCAATCTGGAAATGAACAGTAGAATTGTAATTTCGTTTCATTTATATGCATAGTTGTTTAAAGGCAATTTCTGTTCAATAGATATCCGGGTTGTGATATTTTGGTCCATACATATATTTATAAAACATTTCTCTTTTTATTTTAAACATGCACAGTAATTTGAATATATACAGTAATTATCCACTCTATTTTTTCTTGACATGTTCAAACCCCTAGGTGTGTGTGTGTGTGTATATATATATATATATATATTTAAACATATGAAATGTTGAACGAAAATTAATTTATTTTGAAAATTCGTCATTCGTTTTCGTCGGCACCATACTGTTAATTATTTTATTTTGTTGTGTTGATTTTATTTTTGAATATAGGCTATGTGGGGGGGGGTTCGGCCTTGGCCGTACCCTCCACCCCCGCCGCCGGACTGTGCGACAGTCTGCGGACTGTCCACGGCAGTCCGAAGGATTGCCGTGCATAGTCCGTAGACTGCCCACGGCCGGGCGGCGGTTGTACCGCCTGTGTTTGGGTTTGAATGCCCATTTAAAATATGTATATTTTGAATTTTATAAAAAAAAACAAAGTTCCATTTTATTTATTATACAAAAATTTACTTTTATAAATATGTTTTATACTTGTATTTCAAAACTTACCTTTATAAATAAATAAACAAATATATATATATATATATATATATATATATATATATATATATATATATATATTTATTAATTTATTTATTTTGATATCTGTGTTTGACTGTTGCGGAATTAGTTTTTTTTTAAAAAAAAGATGTATATATAAATATTCTGTTCTTTCCTGATTAAATTATATTTTCTGATTTAACTGTTATTTAGAAAATGAAGAATCTGTTCTTTTTTTTGATTAAATTGTATTTTCTGTTAATTTAACTGTTATTTGGAAAATGTAGATTCTATTTCTTTTCTAATTATATTTTCTGTTAATTTAAAAAAAATATAGATTTTATTTCTTTTCTGATTGAAATAAAGCAGAATTTGTTACCATGAAAATAATAAGTAAAATAGTAAGGAATCTGTCTTGTTGATTTTGTCAAATTACAATCTTGAAAGGATAATGTTGATAGAAAAATCCATTACGAAAGTAAAACAGCGTTGTTTATTTATTCTGGTTTTAGTATGACTGTATTTTGGGAATGGAATTTATTTTTGGAATCTACCTTGGAATTAAATAAGTTATCCCTTTTATTTTGATTCTTGTAATTAAATTTTGTTGCATTGTTAGGTTTGGACTTTGTTAATGCATGGATGTGGGAAC
>VDFB02122263.1:0-23921 GCA_007258455.2 Sequoia sempervirens | reverse complement strand
ATTAGAAGTACAAGAAAAAAGGGAGAATTCCCTAAAGGCCATGACTGGCTGTCAACAGGTGGTCAAACGGTGGTTTGACAAAAGGGCTTCCGACCAAGGCCTAAAAAGTGGAGATTTGGTGCTAAAATACGACAGCAGGGCTGCGAAGCCAGGTCAGCATGGTAAGTTTGATAGCCTATGGGAAGGACCCTTCAAAATCATTCGGTGCATGCAACACAATGCCTTCGAGCTGGAAAATATGGAACAGGAGCCCCTAGGAATCCCGGTTAATGGGATTCACCTTAAATTGTTCCATTAAGCGTCAGGCCCTACCTTGTACAGTTGTAAATAACGCTTTTTCTTTTTCCCTTCCTGTTTTTGGCCTATCGTTTTGCTAAACCAATTGACTTGTTATGTATTTGCTTATCATCGTTGGTAGGTGAAGCACCGGAGTTCTTAAAACACAAAAGTATGCTCATAAACAGAGATAAAACATACAAAATTGGCAAACCCAGAAAAATTGCACGCAGAAGCAAACAGGAGTATAAAATTTCACAACAAAAAGAGGCGTATATTTTTATATACATGTTTCTGAGTTACAAAATGGCATGAAGGCCGATTTTCAAAATATACAAAGTATAAGAGCATATATATATACGTTGGCCTTTTATCAGGCTGATACGGAGCAAGGGGGTAACATCAACAAACACCAGGGCAAGAGGACCATCTATCCGCAGGAGTGGCTAGCAGCAACCGACGCATTCAAGACAGCGTCCGCTTCTTCCTCAGCAACAGGTTCCTCGGCGGCACTGGCAGCATCATGAAGCGCGGCTGTCGTCGGTGGTGGGTACACCAGGTCCCTGAAGTCAGTATACCACTCTACGTCATAGAATGGTATCACGTTGTAGCTTCTGAACAGGAAGTGAAGAGCCTGGGTAACCCTTTGCTGATGCTGACCACGGGTCTGCAGGCGGAATCCGCTAAGGAATGGTAGCCAAGCCACGACAGCTTCTTCTTCAATATAGCGACGTAAGTCGTTGGCTGATGGCAGGCCAATTCCATATGCAGCGTGCGTGACAACCTCTCCAAGCCCGTTCAGGTACTTCTTCGGGAAGATTTCTTTGACTAGTTTCAATACAAGAGGCCGAGGGACACAAATGTCTAGCATAGACGCCACAAAGTGTGAGCACACATCGGTGTTCACCCGATGCTTATCTTCGTACTCCACACAGTCTTTGCCGAGAACCCACTTAATGGCTACTAAAACCAGCGAGTGCTTATTATTCGTCATTCTCTTAAGCCTCCTGGTGGAGATTTCACCTACAAATGCTGTTTGTGATTTGAAGGAGGTCAGGCGAATGGGAGTATCCATCTCTCCTAGGACTTTTCCTAAAATCTGCTAAGTATGCCAAAAGCTGCTTATTACCTAACCTATGAAAAGACTCGCTTAGCAGAATTCTACTTGCCTATCACTTCTCGACGCAAAGTGTATATGTTTGCTATCTACTGGCCTATTTATAGAAAATTGACAAGACATACGCCAGTCCGCCGTAAGCAACGTGATGTATATTGGCTACAATCTCGAGGGCCGAGTCTGCATTTGTTCACGTTTTGAGCTGGCACACGCCTGGTAGCACGGCTCAAGGCATGCTTAATTAAATCAAGTTAATTAATTGAGCTTTAAAAGGGTGGCACTTGCTGATGAAGGGACGTATGGCCGTATGCTATGGTGTCAAATCTCAAGCACATCCCAGAGCCCGAGGCGATATTCGTATCTCTTTCAGGCGGTGATCGTTTGCTTGGCGTAATCATTCCGGCCTGGGATATTAATTACCGGTACATGCTAACACAACGCGAGGAGGCCAGTTGCAAGCTCAATTTACAAGAAAAATCAGGGCGTATCACACGATATCCTAAAAGCAATGATGAAATCCGGCCACCTCGGAAAAAGCAATCAGCTCATCTTCCACGAGTCGTGGAGTTAACGGTACATGCCGAATTAAATGCAAGGGCTCGCGCTAACCTACCACCTTGAGGGAAGTTGCTATTATTGCATGATAACGCTTATTGTTCCTAAGTCTTTCCCAAAGCTAAGGGAGGCGTGGAAGTGTTTTCTCGTCTGGTTTCAAAGGTGTTTATTCAAAGGCTGAACCTTTCAAGTTCGGCCATGAAGAAAGATGGCGTGCATCTCTTAGCTCAGCAGGAAGGATTAGCCGTGAACTCAGATTCGGCTATTCGCTCTTTTCCGCCGGTCTACGCGGTAACGGCGATGTAGCTTATGCCACTCTCATAATTCCAAAAGGTGAGATCCACCACGAGGAGCCGAGGAAGCCCAAAGAGGGAATTAACCCTAAAAGGTTTGAGAAGGCGGCATTCAGGATCCAAAGCTCTGGCAGGGAACCCTAAGTTCTGAGGCGGCTTTGAAAAGATTATCAGCGACCAACTGGGCGGAGAGAAGGAAACGCAGAGTCCGGTATAGCCGGTTTGCTGGCCAATAATATTTATCCCGACCTGCACTATTGCCCGGAGGTGGTTGACGCAGCTGTTCAATGCTATAATCCACAAACCCACTGCATTGAGGGTCGCAATTTAAGGGTTCATATCAATCAAGAAGCCATCTGGCATATGTTATGCATTCCTGACCCCAGGACAAGAAAGGAGAAAATCGAATATTTTCGCCCAAGCAAGGGGGAAAAGATATGGAAAAGGATGAAAACCGGCTCCGATTTCCTATTAGAGGAGACTAAAAAGAAGGGTATTGTGTCCGCTAAGTCACCAAGCATCCCATTGTTGCGCGGTTCATTCCGCGACGACCTTCAGGACCCCATATCCATGCTGGCGTTTGTTTGCGGCCGTGATTCTGATGAAAAGATCGAGGCTTTTCAGCTGGGCCCTGCAATACAGTTTCGCAGGCAACATGAATCTTTCTGGTATGATTTTGCCGAGTTCATGGTCGAGGAAATGATACAGCAAATAGAGAATTATCAGGCGGGGACGAAATTCAGATTTCTTTCCTACCTGGTCCACATGTTCCTGCATCAGAATCCGGATTTCTTCGCCCGATTTTTCCCACTATCAATTTTTGATGAGCAGAATAAAAGAAAGCCGATATCTACATGGACACCCTACCTTTCCGCAACATATGACTACTATGCCTTCGCGGACTATTTCATAGCCCCGGTCCTGAATGATTTGATCGGAGAGGGTGATATCGTCTGGCTTAACACTGAGCAGACTGGATTTCTGCAAAGCTACATCCCCGCTTGCGACTGGTTCCTGGGCAAGGATTTCACGATCCTTCGAATGAGGGGCTTTATTGACAGGCCTTTCCTGCTCCCGGCTTGCATCACCGATAGAGTGCTCGCGCTGGAGGTTTACCGGCAGGTATGCGTCATTGATTTCATGTTTTGTAGCAGCAAAAGGGTCAAAAAGAAGGGATTCTTCAGTTGCCCGAAGAGCTTCAAGTCAATAACGCTTGTCAAAAAGCGATCTCATCAACTGCTAGGGGATAAGCTGGCACACTTAGGGCTAGTATTAGTAAACGATAAGTGGGATTACAACCCTTTCAATGACCTACCTGAGCCGCATATGAGAGTTACGCATGTTTCCCGACCATACTGGGAGAAGCGGCGTAATAACCAGACTGATAAAGATGAAGATCTGGTTGAATTGGCACAAATCCCTACGCCGGATACCAGAGGCCCATGGCACAAGTTCTACTTTCCAGTGGCCGTGGCCAGGGACAACATTCCGATAGAGCGTAGCATGCTTAACAAGTTGAAAGTGGACGAGGAGTGGAACGATGAAAAAATAAAAGCTTTCTGGAGATACCGCCAAGAAACAGGGCAGATGAGGGCTCCTTATAATAAATTGAAGGACGACCAGGAATTCGAAAGACACTGGGATGAAGGCCATCACAGCCCAACCTCCAGCGCTAACAAGAGCGAAGCAGAGGGTTCCGACGAGCAGGAGGAAGAGAGGGCGATATCTTCGCAGGAAGGTGATGCTCCCGAGCATCCCGCCTATGTCGGCACTAACGTGCGCTTTAATATATCAAGGAGTTCACTTACGCGCACATGGGCCGCTAAACCGTTCAGGCTAGTGCCCCAGCAGAAAGATCCGACTGCCGAGGTTAGTGAGTGTCCCCCCGCGAAAAAACAACGCACGGAAAGTGTTATCGGGACAGTTTCACATGAACCGGCCGAAAGGGAAACACCCGCTGCTAGTCAAATGCCAGAGGTTGCGGTCGAGTCCCAAACGATCCAAATGCTACCGCCGACCAGTCAGCAAGTACATTTCGCTCCTTCCTCTCTTGCATCTCATTCTTTCACGTCCGCTCCTGCTCAATTGGCAACTCCTGCCATTCGTCCGAGCCCTCCACCCTCTGTTTCTGGCCCATCTTATTCTGGGGGGTTTGCCCAATATTCGCAAGCCCAACCATTTATAATCACCCCTCCAGGCATGCTAACGCCTACTGCTGCCGCCCAGGCTTTCCTCACCTCGCTATCCGAAGATATTCCTCCCATCGGCCCCCACTCTTTTTCCGAGATGCTTACAGATCCCTTCCCACCACAGCAAACCGAGCCCCAGGCAACGACTCTTTTTCCTCGGCCAACAGGCCTTACGACTGAATCTCCGGTTCAGCCGTTGCAATTATCCAGCCAGGCTGACACCCCCCAGGCTAAGCTATGGAACGTGCCACACTTTTCCCCGCAAACTGTCACCCTCCAGAAGAAGCAAATGCCGGCGCCTATGAAAGTTACCTATCCCTACGCCCTACCTTCCGGTGTTCCCTTCGCAGGTGGGCTGGTTTCATCACCAGCTGAGTTCATTGCATAGATAGATTGTGGGAAGGAGGCTCGCACAAATAGAATGAGGCGACGAAGGGCAAAGGATGACAATGCCCCCGCCGAACCGAGAGTACAGGCTTCGTATGACGAGGCCCGCCAAGAATTGAAGTTTGCAACTATGTACCCAAGGATAAACAAGCCTCAGGGAGAAATGCAACCAGAGGACTATGATATTTATGCTGTCGGACTGGACATGAAGATGGCCCGGCCACAAGATAAAGTCGAAATCATGGAGGAGACACAGCGGGTGGTCACTTCCGATTTCCTAAAGACTGGTCGCCAGTTGAAAAAGAAGGATGAACAGCTCAAGGCAGCCAAGGACAGGGTGAATTTTCTAGAGGCAAAGGAGAAATCCTTAGAGGTGGATATCGCCCGAATGACAGAAAGGGCGCTAACAGTAGAGAATGAAAGGAACAGGCTCCAAGGCGAAATTGCAAAGGCCCGAGTAGCCGACCCAGCCGTATTAAAGGACTTGCAGAATCAAAACCAAGCGGCGCAACAGAGCCTACAATCGATGGAAGAAGAGCTTGAACGCTTCCGCCTTGAGTTCAGACAGAAGCTGGCAGAAAAAGGCGAAGAGATGGAATGCCTACAAGATCAGCATCAGCAGAAGATACAGGAAAAAGAGGCCGAATTCAAAGATTTGAAGAATAGACTGGAGGAGGAGCTCCGAGAAACGAAGGCCAAGCTAGAGGATGAGCTCCGAGAAGCGAAAGCTTCATTAGAAGAGCAATCGGCTAACCACTCTAGAGCTGAACAGAATTGGCAGAAACAAATGAACAACTATGAAGCGTTGTGGACATCTGAGAAGAAGAAGAAGGCAGAATTTGCCGCAGCTCTCATTTCACGAGACGCAGAGATTTCTTCGCTTAAGGCCTCCCTGCTACCAGCCTCTGCCCAACCGGATATCATCCCACTGGTCAGGCAATTGTACATTTCTCACTGGGAGAAAATCAAAGCCTTCTACCTAAATCTGCAGCCTACCCTCCGGTTCATCGACAGAGCGTTAAAACTCAATCAGGAGGCCCATGACACAATGGAACAGTTCCCGCATTTCATCCTGGAAAAGGTTCCTGAGGCGAGGGACTTGTTAAATAAGCTATACTCGGTCTCAGACGAGATCCTCGCCGGGGCAGGTATTGAAGATAGAGATAATGCAGCTCAAACGGCAAATAGGTTCATTCATTGCCACTCTGCTTTCCAGCGTACTAAGGCAGCAGCGGCTTTTCTAAACAAAGCGCTGGATGGCATTCGAGGGAGTTTCTCTGAGTTAGGCAGGTTGGGATTACCGTCCCCATTTCTTGAGGATGGCACTATTGCCATGGCTGCGCAGATTACCGAGATCATTGAGCAGAAGGAGAACGATCCGGAGGCATTCAAGGAACTCGGCAGCCCCCCAACAGCAGCAGATATCGAGGCAATCATTCATCCACTCTCTCAGCTACTGTTCCACATAGAAGCAGGCGCTGGCCTGCCAGAGGTGCTGCCTCATAAGGAAGCTATTGATCTCTGCGCAGCACAAGAGAATTTGCGCAGCATGGCAAAGCCATCCGAAATTGAATGGGTGCCTTTGCAGGCTGCACTTTCAAAGCTCTAACTCCATTTGCCCTAGAGAGGAAGGCTCTGGTCTGCAGAACCAGAGAGTTTTTGGGTTCTCCGTTCCTTATCCGAAACGCCCCTGTTAGTCGCCAAAAGCTGTTGAAATACTATTCCACTCAGCTCCCTTCGGGTCCCCCTTTTTTTGCATGTTCATGGTGTGCATTCCTCGCTTCGCAACTTTGGCAAGCGGCTCCCCTTTTGGCTCTTGAGATGCTGCGCTGAGCGCCCACGTGTCACGCCTGCGGGGTTTTTCATTTTCTGTTGCTTTATGTTTTCCTACGGGTTACGAAACGGGGCCCACATCTCTATACGTGGCGGTGTTGCGCAATCTTTCCCTAGCAGGAGTAGAGTATGCTGTGGCGGGCTGCGAAGGATTTCTATTGGCCTTCTTTATTTCCTGGCGGGGCCCACCCTCGCTCACGTGTCAGCGGTTCGCGACTTTTAAAACAACAGCAGGGACGAGAGCACCACGGGCTGCGAAACGCGGCCACGCGTCTTTTGCCCCCTTTTCATGCGGCCTTTCCCGTTTTCAAAGTAGCCTCCGTCCCCTGAACACGTGTCACTTCTCCGCAAGCTCCCGGTCACTGGAGAAGGAGTTTTCATTCGGGCCGCGGTTTGCTGCCACGTGCCTTACATCGATTATCAAAGCAAGCTGTGAGATGGCCGAGCGGGATGGTGTCATTGACTGCTGCTCGCCATGGTTCTCTAAGGCGGTGGACGACACTCGTCGCTTCGAAGCCTGGTTGGGACCACTGCCATCATTCCAAAAGGGCACGCCTGTAACTAACCAACTGGATGTTGTACCCTGATTGGCTGCTCTCATAACGGCATTGGGAATATTCTTATCCGGGCATCATTACGGGGGATTGTGGAATCATTCTATTACAACTCTCCAGGCGGTGGGATTTTGCTCTCCGGCTATATATACTCCCTCTGTTGAGGGAAAATGGTCCAAGATTTGACAGGAAGAATACTGGTTTTAGCAAGAGACGCCAGGCCTCTTTTGCATGTTTATTTGCAAGATACTTTCAGACTGTGCCTATTGTTCGGCCTTTCTGCTTTTTATGTCTTGATTAAACTGTGAACTGTGCTTTTTATTGTCTTAAGCATTTCATTTGAGGAGACTTCTATATATTGAACACAAACTTGCTGGTCTAAATCATGTCTTAATGACTCTTCTTAGCAGTAAGAATGTATGCGATACTGTTTTATGTCAATTGAATGAACTGTTTATGCTATTGCTTTAAGCTTCCGGTGTTTTGGAACATATCAGTAACATTCAGGCCCTTGAGTCTATGATTTATCGTGCCTATCAAAAAGCTTTGGCGCATCGCCTTAGATTAATATTTGTTTCATTATATTTGCTTCCTTTTCCCTTTCCAAAAACCATTATATAGAAGAAGCCGACTTCTTTAAAATCTGGAGGTCACTCAGTTTGGCACAAAGGGGTCCCCCTTGAACTGAGTTTCCCATAAAGGCACTGTTATCCCGTCAATTTTTGGCGTCAACAGTGCCTTCGCCTGAAAATGTCTCATACCAAAACCACGGTGATATGACACATACTCCACAAAATGTTATACCATAGCTAAATCTTAACATACCTTTAGGAGGATCTATATAGATTTTTGCAATGGTTCATACTACTCTCGCTTTTGGGATGCCTTTTACAACTACACCTAAAACATCATTTGCTACATAGTCCATGACACAGGCTGTGACCCAATCAACATTAGCCCCTGTAATACAATCAATAGCACCATCGACAGCCGCTAATCCCTTTGTGACCTCAATGAACACCATAAATACTACCTCGAACAATCCTCCTAGACATAAGAGAGTAAGATTTTAAGGTTTAGGACCCACACCCAGGGTTAATGTCAAGGGTCCCACATATAGTCATGCTATCCCTCAAAACAATGCTACACAAGGACAATAAGGTACACATACTAGGATTCCAACACAACCAGGGTTTTAATCAAATGCCTTTACGCTAAACATGCCACAACAAGGTACCCATGCACAATCTGGAAGTCAGAAGATATAAGGGAAACCTAACATAAACACCACATATACACATATACCTTAGGTACAACAACATACGCCTTCATACAACTACCATGTACCTACACAAAATGTGAGACCCAACGATACAAATGACTTAAAAAACCCATAGGTAGATGCCCTAACTACACAAATGCTTGCTTTATAGAAACAAGTGGAGAACATGCAAGTCACAACCAAAAAATCCTACAACATGTAGGACTTGCATCCATACCCCTTTGATAGGAGTATCTACATGCCTCCTTTTCCGCAAGGATACACAATTCTAATCTTTCCAAAGTACAAAGGAATAAGCAATCCAATAGACCACATCAGAGAGTTTAGCACAACTTGTGTGGACATTGCCTTAGAACACACATACTTGATGAGATTATTCCCTAGAACTCTTACGGGTCCTACACTTGAGTGGTTTTCACGATTACCTGGGGGCGTAACAACATGTCTAAATTGGCCAACAAATTTGTAGATAACTATGCCTTCAACATTGAAAACGATATCACATTAGCCACCTTGTTTACCTCGAAACAAGAAGAGGGAGAGTCCTTTATCAAATACTTCCAGAGATGGAGAAACTTGGTGAGCCGATGCCAAATAGAGATCCCTGAAAAACAAAAGGTGGACATGTTTTTCGAAAACCTCCTAGATACTTTAAAAGATCCCTTGCAAGTTCATTATTGTGAACACTTTGCAAACATAGTGGAAAAAGGAACAATGATTGAGAGATCACTTGTCACTAAAGGCGCCCTCAAATTGTCTAGGAATACCAGTAATCAACAAATGTTAAATGACAAAAACAAATATTGGTCTCGAAACAAAAATGTCACGAATGACGGGGTTGTCGATACCAAATTTGTACACAAAATTGGTCTTGTTGTCACTCTGAGAGGACCTAAAGCCTCAATAACTACACCACAAATCCCTACACCAATGAAAAATTCCCTACGAAACAATCAGGGAATAGGACAACAAAAACCACCTAGGAAATACATTAAATGTGAATACACTCCCCTTGGAGAACCCATTGAAATGGTATTGAAGAAAAATTTTCAATCAAGTGTTGTACAACTATGGGAACCCATGTCTTAAGTGTTTAATTTTAAACCCTCTTGGTGGGACGATAATGCCTTTTGTGAATATCATCAAGGTAAAGGACACAAAACATCCGCTTGTAGACAACTGAAAAATATTATTCAAGACCTTATTGAAGACAAAGTAATCAAGGTAGAGGGACAACAACAACACACTTCCAATCAAGAACACACAATCTACAAGACTCCCCTTCAGGACCATGGTTTGGGGAAAGCCTTTGGTTCAGGTACTAAAAACAATAACGCAACCAATTATACGACTACTGATTATAATTATACCAAGATCCTCCTTCTTCATGCTGCTAATGAACATATCAATGCCATTACCATCAAGAAGACCCTAGAGTGTGTTGTAAACACTTGCAAAAATAAAATAACCATACTTTCCCCTTCGCTTCCCAAGCAGTCCCAAGCTAAAGGCCATTTCAACTTGCTAGATCAGCTAGAGGAAACCCTAGCACAAATATCCATATTGGAACTACTACTACGCACATCACTCGAGCATAGGGCCATCCTAGATAAGATGGTAAAAGAAACCTCTATCCTAGACAACCTCAACATCAACCAATTTCAAGCCATGGTTGGATTCCTTGCAAGCTCTCACCATGTTACCTTCTCTGATAGAGACTACTCAACCCAAAAGACGAACCATAATGACTCACTACACATTGAAGCCTTCATTCATCAAAATAGCATCAAACGAGTCTTGATAGATGGTGAAGTAGGATTGAATGTTTGTTCCTTAAAATTGGTTAAGGCACTGGGTTTTTCTGAAGCATGTGTGGATAAGACAAAGAGCATAGTCATAAAAGGTTATGATGATGATGAACCATCCTCCCAAGGCACAATAACACTTCCACTCTGAGTGGGACCCATGATGTTGGATACTACTTTCCAAGTATTGGATCTGGAAATCCCTTATAATCTTCTCCTCAGTCGACCATGGATTCATGCCATGAAGGCCATTCCCTCCACATAACATCAATGCCTAAAGTTTCCCTACCACGGAACCAAAATTACTATTGAGGGTGACCTTGATCCATTTGAGTATTGTACTAACCTGTGAGATGTCTCTGAACGTCAAGTGCCATTTAACCGTGAAGCCTCAACGTCAAACTCACCCAAATGCATTGATTCCTCAACACTCACCAGGACATGTGACATCCCTCAGTCATTTGCCTCCACATCCTCTGCTTTCGCTGCCAAATCTAGAGGCCCCAATATCCAGATCCAAGACCTGGGATGTGGAGAATACTGCATGAATAATTTACAAGCAAATGAAAATACTATTGCTACCAAGGCCATCAAAATAGATGCAAATGGAACACCAAAATATGATCATGCTTGGATTAAAACCTTTTGGGATCCTGATACTACATCCGCCTTTTTCCTATCCACTTCCACTTCATCCTTCCGTGTCCATCATAAACCTATACTTAATCATGATTTCATTGAGGGTATCCAATCATCATCCTTCCATCCCACCTACCTTGGGCTAGGAAATGTATCTCCTACTTTCGCCTCTAACAAGTCACCTTGCCAAGTCGTTAAGGATGTGCAAGCTTCCCTTGATGTTAACAATACAGAAAAGGATAGTCCCAAATATTCTATTGATGATATTTCCACTCCCATTTGTCCACTAGAAATTCCTATCACTTCGCTTATTTCATCCATCTCACTCACATCCATCTGCATCATAGACATGGCTCAACAAGTCAGAAATCAAAAAAAAAAAAAAGACAATCATCATGATACATCGTTTCTCCTTGAGGCACCTAAGGATGGAGGGTTGGAATTTCTCCCCATCACACAAGAGCGATCACCAATGCTAATTGAAGATACACAAGAGGTTAACATTGGAGCACTTGAAGATCCTAAGATACTGTTACTAGTAGCTTCCTTGACAGAAGAAGAAAAACCAAAATTCCAAGCATTCTTCACACAACGCAGGGCTAATTTTTCTTGGTCATACGCCAACATGCTTGTGTTGGACCATGAGCTAGTCTTACATCACTTACCATTAAATCCATATGCTAAACTGGTAAAGAAAAAACTTTGAAAAATGCATCCCCAGATCGCCTTGTTGGTCAAGATGGAACTAAATAAACTCCTGGATACTGGATTCATCAGGTCTATTGATTATGCAGACTAGATCTCCAATCTGGTACCTGTCACCAAACCAAATGGGAAAATATGCATATGTACTGACTTCAGAGATTTAAACAAGGTGTGCCCTAAATATGACTTTCCTCTCCCTAACATTGATATGATTGTGGATCTTACAACAGGATACAAGATGTTGTCCCTTATGGATGGTTTATCTGGCTATAATCAAATTCGTATTGCTCCAGAAGACCAACATAAAACAACTTTCACTTGTCCATGGGGTACCTATTGCTGGAACGTCATGCCTTTTGGGCTGAAAAATGCAGGAGCTACATACTAGTGGGAAATGACTACAATATTTTATGACCTAATGCACACACTAATGGAGGACTATGTTGATGATATCCTAGAAAATTCATTAACCGGAGTTGATCGTCTAAAGGTTTTAGACAAATTCTTTCAATAACTAGAACAATACAAGGTCCGTATCAACCCAAAGAAGTATGTCTTTGGGGTAACGTCAGGAAAATTATTGGGGTTCATTGTCTCACAGTGAGGCATAGAGGTTGATCCCACCAAGGTAAAAGCCATCATATACATGCCTCCCCCAAAGAACATCGGTCAAATAAGGTCATTACAGGGGAGACTACAATCTATTAGGAGATTTATTGCTCAACTTGCAGTCAAATGCCATTAGTTTCAGTACCTATTACGAAAAGGGATCCCTTTCATATTGATCAAAAAATGCCAGGAAGGCTTTCAAAATATAGAAGACTATCTTCTAACATCACCCGTGTTAATTCCACCAATAGATGGGAATCCCGTCATATTATATGTATCTACAACCACAACAGCATTGGGGGCACTACTTGCTCAAAATGACCATGAGGAAAAGGAAAGAGAAATCTACTATATTAGTAGGATTTTGGTGGGGTATGAACTCAACTACACTTATATTGAATGGTCCTACCTTGCAGTGGTCTTTGCAGCACAGAAACTATAGCATTACATGTTGAACCACCAAAAAAAGTTGGTAGAAAAAATTGATCCACTCAAGTATCTTCTCAGTAAAGCAGCGTTAACAGGGCGATTAGCAAAATGGGTCATGGTCCTTAGTGAATATGACATCCAATATGTCGAGCACATGACAATCAAGGGAAAAATAATTGCAGATCAACAAATAGACACGCCAACACAAGCAAAACATCCCCTCATCGTTGATTTTCTAGATGAGTCACTTTTCACTCTTGAGACAGGTGATGTATGGAAGATGTACTTTGATGGCTCCCATACCAATCATGGATCGGGTGTTGGAATACTGTTCATCACCCCACAAGGTGACACAATACCAAAATCATTCAGAATTTCATTTCCTTATACAAACAACATTGCAGAGTGTGAGGCCCTACTAACAGGATTGCGTATGGCGATCAAATGGAAGATCAAAAGTATACAGGTCTTTGGAGATTGATAGTTAGTCATCAATTAGGTCAATGATGACTATGACACAAAGGATGAGAAATTGACTCCCTATAAGAAAATGGTCGACAACTTCAAGCTTTACTTTGTCAATGTCACCTTTTGTTAGATACCCCGCATACAAAATAGAGTAGTGGATGCCATGGAAACCATTAGATCGCTCTTGGACATACCTAACAATATGTCACAATATGAGTTCTTTGTGGAACAACTATTGGTCCCAACTTTTGATGTCCCAGAATCCGAAATGGTTTGTGAACTTGTTGGTCCTGAGTCACCATGGTACTTAGATACTTAAAATTACCTCCATTCCCAGATTTTACCTTATAACCTATCCAATAACCAACACAAGAACTTTATCCGAAAAGCCTCTCGTTACTCCATCATCGAGGATACCTTGTACCAATGTGCCTTTGAAAATTCCCTACTCCGATGTCTCGATAACATGGAAGCACAAACAACCTTATGTGAAGTGCACCAAGGAATTTATGGGGCTCACTCAAGTGGTTCTACCTTAGCCAAAAATATTATGCGGTTGGGATACTATTGGTTGACTATGGAAGAGGAGGCATATTGATTTGTCAAAAAATACCGAGAATTTCAAGTTCATGATAATCTTATTCATGCTCTAGCATAGGAACTAAGGCCTATCACTTCGCCTTGGGCTTTTGCTCAATGGGGAAATGACCTTATGGAAAAAATTCATTCCACTTCCTCGAATGGCCACAAATTCATTATAACTGCCACTGAATACTTTACCAAATGGGTAGAGGCCATTCCCCTTACCTACATCACCAGAGACCAAATCGCTAAGTTCATTCTTAATTACCTCATTTGCCGCTATGGTATTCCACAGTCCATAATTACAGACAATGGTCGCCCCTTCAAAAACTAGGATGTCAGAAAACTGTGTGAATAATTCCACATTCAGCACCATTTTCCCACTCCTTACTACCCATAGGGCAATGGTCAAGCCGAGGCATCCAATAAAAACATCATTAAAATCCTTAAGAAAACTGTCAATGCCGCTGGTCATGACTAGCACATCCAACTCAACCCTGCCTTATGGGAATATTGAACCATCATTCGTACTCTCACTGGAACCACCCCATTTGCCCTAGTCTTTGGTTCTAAGGCTATTCTCCCCATTGAGGTCGAAGTTCCCTCTCTCCAAGTTTCCATGAAAGGGTTAATCAATGATGAAGAGTATATGATATCTAGGCTGCATGAGCTGGAATTACTGGATGAGCGAATATAGAAAACACTGATCCACTTACAAGCATATCAAAACCATCTTTGCAAAAGTTACAACAAAAAGGTCATGGTCAAACATTTCAACATTGGCGACCTGGTGCTAATGCAAAATCCTAAAACCTAGGAAGATTGAGATAAATTGAGTAAGTTTGAGCCTAACTGGCTAGGCCCTTATGTCATTACAACTTCCTTTAGTTCCAGAGCATATTAGTTCTCTACTCCAAAGGGAGAACCATTATCTGAGCCTATAAATAGCTTGCACCTCTGCAAGTTTTACACATAGCTTTAGAAAGCTTAGTCAAAAACCACAAAATACAGAAAAATTAAAAAAATGAAGAAAAACAAAAAATAGTAAAGAGAAATGATCCATCCAATACTGAAAACCATCTCAATGGCACTTTGGATAAGTACCATGGTGAAAACTTGGCAAACAGGTGCCATGTGTAGACAATCTTCACTGTTTCGTCTATTATCACTTCACGCGGTCTTTTCACCTTCACCCATGTTAATATAACCATCCCTCCTTCATTTTGCAACACCCACAATGAGAGTAGTTGCTAGTCTTATGGCTTGAGATCGGTTGACGCTCGCAACATACTGTGCAATCATTCTTACCATTCCATACCACACAGTACCTAACTGGGGGAAAATGCCTAACACCCGTTCTTGATGGAATAAACCTCTAAGAACTTTAGGACCTACCACACATGTCAAAAATACAAAAAAAATCAGAAAACATGTTGAAAACACAAAAACATTCAAAAAATGTGGCAAAAACAAAAAAACATTCAAAAAATGTCAAAACTCCAAAACAAATCCAAATAATTAGAAAACTACAAAAACAAAGTCAATGTATGTCATGTCAATATTTGTCATTTTCGAACTACATCATATCTAAGCTTAAACGTAGGCAAGGCCATCATCAATGAGCCCCCAAGACACCCTAGGTCAATCCTTTGGTAGTCTGTCATAATAAACTGGATTTTTCATCAACTGTTAATATCTTCATCTTTTAAATGGCTCAAGTTTGGTCAAACTATGAGGTCTTCGCATTAGGTCAGTCTTTTTAGGTTTTTCAATATAAAATCATGACTGAGTTCTTAGTCAATGAGATAAAGTCATCGGTCATGTCAAACTACGAGGTCTCTACATGTATAACATAGGAAAGGCCATCAAACGATGAGCCCCTAAGGCCGCACTAGGTCATTCCTTTAGGGTTTGTCACATTCACTATCACACACATCAGATATCTTCAAAGAAATCAAATCTTTTTTCAATCAGTCTTACCGGTCAAAGTCTAGTCGAACTACGTGGTCTCTGCATGTACAATGTAGGCAAGGTTTAACAGCCTCTGAGGCCTTAGATGTTAGTCCTCTTAGGGTTTTGTCGTGTTGTTCATATCACATGGTAATACAAATGAATGACTCATACATAAGGTCAAAATGACGCACAATCAAACCAATTCATTCAAGATATGTCTTTCCTGAATCAACATCAAATTTATCAAATCAATCATTTAAGAGTCTTCAAGATGTGTCCTTCTTGATGTCAGACTCTTCTCTATCAACCAATTTATTTAGGATATGTATTTCCTGAATCAACATCTAATCTTTCAAATCAGTCATTTAAGAGTCTTCAAGATGTGTCCTTGATGTTAGACTCTTCTCTCTCAACCAATTTATTCAGGATATGTCTTTCTTGAATCCACATCGAATCTATAAAATCAATCATTTAAGAGTATTCAAGATGTGTCCTTCTTGATGTCAGACTCTTACTGTTGGGAATAGAATGTCATTTAATTGTAATCCTAAACATATTTCATGTATCTCCTAAGTCCTTAGAAAGTGTTCCCCAACACTAGGATTAGAAAGAGATTAAATTCGAATGAAATGAACATGTAAATTGACATTTGTAATTAATTCTAAATGATAGGAACATGTGGGGACACCCAAGAAGAGATCCTCCAAAATAGGAGCACATGGGCACCCACATGGAAGGTGGAACCCACCTTGAGTTAAGTTAACTATTTGGAGAAAGATAACACTTCAGTAATGCATGTAAAGATCCTAGAAGTTAGGAATTGATATTTACATGAGTGGAGTTCAGTTCAGTTTTGTATCAATTCAGTTCAGTTATAGTTTAGTTATCTTCATTTTCATGTAGTTAGTTTGAGTTGCATGTTAGTTGACTTCAGTTGACTTGAGTTGCATGCTAATGACTTGAGTTGCATGAAAGATAACATGTGGATACATTCAATTAAGTGGGGATGATCAATCATGCATCATGATTGCATGAATTGATGGAGAGATATGTTTTAGTTAATAGAGATTGACTTGGACCCACCTTGGGTTCCCAAGTTGGAATCTTGAAGTTAACACCTTTTGCATGAGAAGATATTTACAAGGATGAGCTAAGTGGGCCCATTCTTGGGCACCAACTTTGAGGAGAATCTTACAAGATATCTTTGTAATCAACATTGAGTTAAGACTTTAGTTTGGGATGCCCAAATTGATGGACTTGGTTTGACATTGTTTTTCATGGAAGAACTCTACTTGCACAAGAATGGCATAGATATTTTTGAGGAGCTTTATCCTCTTGTAATTTTCAACTCTTTGGAGTTTACAATGTTCACAATTGTCTATTTATTGCAGCAAGTTGAAGAGAGTTCGAAGAGAGTACTTTTGTGAAGCATGGAACAGGATGTGTGGATTCATGCTTGGACACATGAGATTTTATTGCAGGTTGTGAACAAGAGTTGTTGAAGGAAAAAGAAGCATCTCAAGAAAGGATTGATAAAGAATTATTGTAATCTTGTTCTAAGGTTAAATAATACAAGCACTATTGATTCTGGTGGTGGAGTTTTTTTCCCGAAAGGGTTTCTCCATGGTATATGTTGTGTCACTTCTATCTTTTGGTATTATTCTTCTACAATCTTTTGTCTACTTCTACAAATGGTAAAATGAATCTAAACAAATAATCATACACAATTAATTGTGACAAAGAACACTTAATTAGATCTACAGTATAATAGTTTTACAAGTTCTAAAGCTACATAATTACCTCCATTTTTAACATTTACCTGTCAACTATGGGTCTTCAAGATGTGTCCTTCTTGATGTCATACCCTGTCATGTCATCTATTTAGGATGTATCCTTCCTGAATCCTGACCTTGGCAATAATCAATTTCGACATTTCAATATTCTTTTGGATGTGTCCTTCCTAAAGGGTGACTAGTCAACCTTGGCATACAAACAAAGATCTGATATACATGTTTCAACAAGCATTTTCATTTATTTTTTAATGATTTGATATGATCATGTAACTAGCCACCTCGACGATGTCCTATGATGGATTTAGAGGAGCAACAATGTTATGTGAGCATATCTTTCTTTTTGACTGATTGTATTATCTTTTTGAAGTTGTCATGTAACTAGCCACCTCAACGATGTCCTATAATGGATTTAGAGGAGCAACAACATATCATGATGATTGTCTTATCTTTTCAAATATTTCATGTAACTAGCCACCTCAACGATGTCCTATGACGGATTTAGAGGAGCGACAATGTTACATGAGCATATCTTGCTTTTTGACTGATTGTCTTATCTTTTTTGAAATTATCATGTAACTATCCACCTCAAGGATGTCCCGACAATAGGATTTAGAGGAGCAACGATGTATCATGATGATTGTCTTATATTTTCAAAGTTGTCATGTAACTAGCCACCTTGACAATGCCCTATGATGGATTTAGAGGAGCGACAATGTTACATGAGCATATCTTTCTTTTTGACTGACTGTCTTATCTTTTTTGAAATTATCATGTAACTATCCACCTCAAGGATGTCATGACAACAATATTTAGAGGAGCAACCACATATCATGATGATTGTCTTATTTTTTTCAAAGATGACATGTCACTAGCCACCTCAAGGATGTCCTAGAAATAGGATTTAGAGGAGCAACAAAGTTTCATGACATGCTTTCTTTGACTGCTGTGTGCGGAGTGTCTTCGCAAAAAGACTAGGGAAACTTAGCCCTTAGTATGAGTCAAGGAAATTCCTTGTCTGTGACTGTTTTTTTTCAGAAAAGGCATGACATTGCACACCATTGGTCTACCTCATATCATGGTGTTTCTTATCTGTTGCAATAAACCGCCCAATGATGATTAAAATGCAAATGCTTAGTTAAATGACAACAAAGTGATGACATATCTTTCTTTCACACTAACATAAATCATCTTCAAGCTAACAATCTTCTTCCATCATCTTCAAGCTAACTAATTTCTTTCACCACCATCGAACTTCTAGCTATCCAATTACCTAATTGGGACAATTTCTAAATTTTTCTGAATTTTTCAAAAATTTATCATTTTTTCCAAGGGGGCATACCCTTACCTATTTCACATCGGGGCATGACTAGGGCATGTTATTCTTTATTCTTTGACACAAATGCCAAAATGACATTATGTCAAAGAGGGGCAAACTGTAGACATGGAAAAATTGTTTAGGCCTGTGACTACATTTTTCATCATTTATTCAAGATACCCGTGAGATGATTAAATGATCTTATTCATTTAATTATAACTTAACATTCAAATTCCTCTAATTAATTAGTCTTAACCATTTAATTAATTCATTTTATTATTCTTCTAAAATTGATTAATTAAGTAAATTACATTAATTTACTTTAATTATGTCACTAATTAATTCTAATCTATTTCTTTGATTAATTAAATAAGTTACATCAATTTATTTAATTACGTCATTTAATTCTAATATCTTCTTTTTTAGTTAATTAAATAAGTTTTCTAAATTTATTTAATTACACACCATCTAATTAATCTAATCTATTCTTCTAGTTAATTAAATATGTTTTATAAATTTATTTAATTAAGTCATTCAAATTAAATCATATTCTCCCACATTTAATTAAATAAATGACTATTTGTTTAATCAAATAATTCTATCCTCTCATCTAAAGTGGTTTTATAAATTAAATAGTTCACTCGACTGTTTAATCATGTGCACACACTTTCTCCACTAAAGAAAGGAATTAATTTAATAATTAATTCTTTTATTTGAGCACATGTCTCTTACATCTTCAAGCAAATATCTCATGCATAATTCTCTCTTTCAGTTCAATCATTGAATTGATCTATCACCTCTTTTTGACTAACACTCTCTTTTAGTTCACTCACCTGATGGATCTGTCACCTCCTTGTGACTTATAGACTCTCTTAGTTACACCTCTTGGAACTAATCAATCAAATCACTTAACTAGTCAATCAAAGCATGCAATTAGGTCCTCCCACGGGATCTGGACCGTTCAAATTCAAATCAATCTCAACCATCAAATCTATGAGACTTCAATAAAAAAAAGCTTTTCAACTATGTTTTCGATAACCACAATCTTCAAAGTTTTGCTGTCAAAATACATACAAGAGAATATTGCATACTCACAATCTGAGGGCAATTGAAGTGATTTAAAGAAAATTTGAGAAGGATAATGAAGATGAGTCAAGAAAGCATGGAATTTGGGTAATAGGCTTCTTGTTTATGAATTCTTTGTTTGCATTGCATTTTATTATTGATTTGGGGATCTTAAAATAATTAGGAAATTCATGGTTGTTGCTATTGGTTATGTTGTTTCATTAATCTTATTTATTTCCCTTAATACAATAGGAAGTGAGAATAGTGTATGATTTATGTCAAAGGGAGAGAGATACAAATGTGCCACCCTTTTCCATTGATGTCAAATGGGGGGGAGAGTTAACTAGAAAACCTTATGAAGTAAGGAGGAGAGAAGTCATGAGAAAGAGAAAGTGTTGGAAAGAGTTGATGCTTGTGTAAGGCTCAAAGCAGTGTGCACTATGGTGCGGTATATGAGTTGGGAATGAAACCTATTGATTTTGGTGTTGATGGTTTTTCCATGTGTTTCCATCAATGATAGAGGGGGAGATTGTTGGAAGTTTTTGTTTTCATTGATGTCAGTAGATATTTTTTGTTGCATTAATGTCAATAGGTTTATGGGGATATTGTTGGAAGTTTATGTAGATGCTTTGATTGGTTGCATTATGTTGTCATTGGTAGTATCACTGATGTCAGCCTGCAATGTTGCTTTGATGAGAATGTATTGGTGATTGGTGATGTTCAACCTCTTGTGTGGTTGATATGTTGTAGAAGTGTTCTAGGTGATGAGTTTGAGTTAGTGGTGCTTAGTTTACAATTGCTTTTGAGAAAATTTGAATAAAAAGAAAACAGTGTGGTGAAGAGTGTTCAGTATGATAGAGTGGTGTTCAGTGTTTTGCTATGTGTTTCTTCATGGTTGAAGATCTATTTGTGTAGTTTGGATACATTGACCAGAGGTTTTCAAAGGTGTTATATCAAGAGCTTCAAGTCTTGGATCATTGTGCAAAGAAAGTTGTGTTCACTAGTGTGTGAATTGTGAAAGCAATGTTGTCTAGGAGAAATGGTTTTGCTCCGCATTTCTCTATAGTTTGGTTTTTGGTCTTGCAGATCTGAGGGTGTGTTTATATTGCTAATATCTATCTTTAGTCTAAGTTGTTTGTGTTTTTGTTCTCTACAAGGTTGGATTCAGGTGTTGTAGTATGTGGAAGATTAGTTGGTTGTGTAAAATCAATATGTTCTTCTGGTGTGAGATGATGTGAAGGATTTGTTGGATTTCAGGTTGTTGATGGAATATTTTAGATGGTGCTTAAGTGTTGTGTGTGGTCCATGAGTCATATTTGTATCAAAGGAAGTGTGTACTTAATTTTTTAATGGTGTTAAAAAGGTTCGATTGACCTTGGGTGTTTACACTAATTGTGGATATGCTTCAGTGTTTGTGGAAACATGGCATGGTGTCTTTATGTGGATTTAGGTTTGAGTTAAGGTGTGTTGTGGTCCACCTTCACTCTTTTCCACTGTGGGAATGTTTTGGTGCCGACCTAATTTGAATTTGTATGGTTGAGGTGCTTAGTTGACCTTGTCAATTATTTTCAAGGTTGAAGATGGTATAAATAAGTGTTGAGTTGATGGAGAATCATGGATGAAAAAGTATGTGATGCGAAGATCAGAGATGTAAAGAGCGAAAGTGTGAAATACAGTATGAGCTTTAATGCCTAAGACTATTAGAAGCAGTGAGAAGAAGGTTTCTACATTCTACAGTGAGAGTGTGAATGTTCTGGTGAAGTTGTGGTTGATCTTTTTGTTACTATGAGATGGATTTCTCATTGTAATAATCTTCTTTCTTCTTATTTCTAATTTGGTAGAAAGCCATTAGTAGTGAGACCTTCTTTTCTTTTGGGAAGTGAGCCCTTCGACAGTGAACCTATTGTATTTGGTGTTGCAATTACTTTATATTGTGAGCTAATCCTCACTGTGGTTTTTCCCTTGTTGGGTTTTCCACGTAAATTTGGTGTTCTCATGTGTTTGGATGTGTTTGCATTATTGTTTCTCATATTTACATTCTACTAATGCATGATAAGGGTTTAATGGTTGTTAAGGGTTTAAGAACTAATACATATTTGAATGTTAATGAAGGTTTTGATGTTTTAGTATATGGTGCAGGAGCACCTGGGCTAACTTCCATTTTGTTTATCATCAATTTTGGCTTGTACCTAACCTTAGCCAAGTCAGGGTATTAGTGTGTTTAATTTGGACCTTAGAAGGTCTTGTTTGTGTGTGGTGAGTTAGTCCCTAGGACTAAAGTCATCTTAATTAATCATTGTTGTTAAATGTTGCTTTATTTAGCTTTGGACAGTCTATGTTAGAAGGTTGAGCCTTAAATGTGTTATAACCACATCCTTGTTGTTAGAAGATGCCAAGAGGAAGTTAGGGGAGTTGTTGGCTCAGAATCAAGGAGATTGAGATCCTAAGATGTAGGATGATGGAAAGAGTTGCAAGAATGTTGCAAAGTTGCATGACAACATTGTTAGGTTGCATGCAACTTAGTTGTCATTGGATTCCCTAGAAATTAGGAGTGTGGGATCAATCAACTTCCCTTGGAATGTGGAAAAGGCATCTATGAAAAGGTAATGGCTCGTAGAAAGCAGGGGGAGGTTGTAATCAAGTTTTGTTGTGTGGAATAGAAGAAAGCATTACAAATTTTTGTGTTTTCCCGAGTACTTTGAGAAACAGTGGTATCAAAGGCATTGTATTTACTGATTTCACACTGTATTTGTGTTCATAGGATATTTTTGAGCATTTTTCATTTGGTAATCAAGTTGCTTAGAGTAGAGTTGTTGTTTTGAATTCATAGGTTAGGTTGTAGAGGGTTTGTAATCTATGTTTTGAGCAGTTAGACTTAGAATGGCTCCCCCATAAACTCTGACCATGGGATCTTCCTGAAATTAGTTGGATATGGAAGGGGAGCCATACACCTGTAAATATTTAGCCATAGGAATCATGTGGATTCAAGCAAGCATTTTTAAAATCAAACCCTAGGCGAGCTAGGACAGTCCGGTTAGGAGTTTGATAGAGAAAACTGAAGAGTACAGGCAGGGGTAGAGAGTACAGTATGGAAGAAGTATGGTCCTAGGCAGGGATTAGTCATATCTTGACATGCTGAAAAGGATTGAGGTCTATCCAATCCATTTGTGTAAGAAAAAGGCAAGAAACTAGTGTAACCCTAGGAATTAGGCCTAATTAGCCTATTTGCCCTTGATAGTAGGAATCCATTGTACGGATGAGATAGGGGTCTGACACCCTGTGAAACATTTAAAGGTTCAAAAAGGGTGTCTGGAAGTGAGGTTTATTTGCTGGGTTGTTTGACAAGTTTAAGCAAGAAAATCCAAAAAGTGACTAGTAAGGGCTACAAGGAGATAGGCCTCACCAAGGAAAAATCTTGGAAACGGGTAGTGTGAAGATAGAATACCATCCAAAATGGATCTGTTTGGGTGTGTTATGCATGTTTACAGTACCTCTAGCTCCCCTGCAAGCAGTTCAAGTTTGGTAATGAAGATGGCACTTAGATCCTTCTAGGTGTTGGGAAGAAGATTGCAATTTCAAATGGTGTTAAGTCCTCCAAGGTGAAGCACCAGGAGAGACTCTTGTAACAGAGTTGAAGCAAGACTTAGTTAATGACCTAAGTCTAATCAGAGCCCTGAAGTTGTCAGGTTCTTGGTGGAAGATAGAGAGAAGTCTTCTAGTAGGTTGGTGCAAGAAAACCCTGGAGCACCATACACCAGTATACAACTGATTCACCCCCCTCTCAATTGTCTTATGCATTCAATAGATTGGTTTCTTGAAAATATTTGAGGGGTATTTTAGCTATCATTAATAATTGAATCCTTAGGTTGATAACATTATTACCAAGAGATCAAAAAGGAAATGGGTTTGCTAGTAAATTGGTAGTTAGATTTACCTTTCTAAAAGTTTAATCCAAACCCATTTTATTTAGGTGGCCCTTAGGGGATTCACCTCTAAAGAAATACTTTCTCATATGCATAAAAATTAGATTTTTTAAATAACCAAAATATGACCTAGTATATTGCTTTAGTAT
>VDFB02122261.1:0-26990 GCA_007258455.2 Sequoia sempervirens | reverse complement strand
GATTATTTAATTGATAAGAATTAATAGAAAATAACCAATTAAATAATTAAGATTATTTAATTAATAGAAGAATTAATGTTATGATGAATAATTAAATAATTGACATTATTTAATTAATGACCATGAAGAATACCTAATTATGATGAATGTGGAAGTCACAGTCTAAACTAGATTTCGATGTCTACACCTATTTTTGGAAAAAAAAAATCTATTTTGGGAGAGATTTTCATTTTGGGAGAATTTCAATTTTTGGAAAATTTTCATTTCAAGACAATTTCCTTTTTGACATTTCAAGAAACTTTCCTTTTCGAGAAATTGAATTTTGAGGAGATTTCACTTTTGAGGGCCGAAGCAATGTGGAAACCAGAGGATTCGGTGTTGTTGCAACAACATTCTGCATTGAGACTTCCACAAAGCCTTAATACTAAGAAAATTTGAGTTTTATCCATTTTGGCATGTGGGGGAATGATAGTTTTGAGGACTAGATTACAACACACCTTAAATTTTCAAGAAAAGATCAATGCGAAAAAGTGGAATGCGGAAACCGCAAGGTGGGAAGATGGACAAGTTTGCACTATAAAAATGACATTAGGGACCACGACATCCACAAGGCGGCTTCTTGCATGAAAAGTTACCCAAATCTACAATTCTTAGCAATTTTGATTTTTTTCAAATTAAGCACATGAAAGATGCATTAGAAGGGTGCCTAGACCTATTTCACGATGATTCGACCCCTTTTGAAAAATACAAAAATTTGGAATGCGGGAGCCAGAGGGTTCGACGTCGTTTGCAATGACATTTCATAAATGGACTTCTGCGGATGGAAACCCACAGAGAAATTTCTACAAAGTCTTAAAACTTAGTAAATTTTATATTTTTCAATTTTAGTGTGTGGGAAAAGGGGTAGAAAGAGTGCCTAAACATATTTCCTTAAGATTTGACTCAGTTTGAAAAATGTGGAAATTTGAAATGCGGAAGCCAGAGGGTCTGGTGTCATTTGCAATGACATTCCGCACACAACTTTTCGTGGATAGTTTTCTGTGGATAGCTTCTCATAGTGAAATTTTCGTAAATTTTAAACACTTGGTGAATTTGACTCAAACCCCTTTGAACTTATGGAGACATGCAATAAATAGGCTCTAGATGTTGAAAAATTAAAGTTTGTACCCCTCTTTTGAAATGTGGAGGTTTGGAAGGTGAAAGGCGTAGGGTCTAGCGCCATTGGAATGACATTCCACACATGGAAACCTATGGATAGCAACACACACATGGAAACCTATGGATGGAAACCTACACATGAAAACCCATAGACAACAAGCCACACACAAAAACCCATGGATGATAACCCGCACACAGAAACCCAGGGATGGAAACCCGCACATGAAAACCCCTAAACAACAACCCACGGTGAAATTTTTGTAACTTCTTGAAACTGAACAAAACCTTGGAAATTCATTTAGGCATCACGGAAACATCCCAAATCCATAGGAAACTTGTCCCCAAAGTCAAAAAATGAAGGAAAAAGTGAAGCAAGAGAGAAGGGACCAAACCGACAAAAGCAAAGAAAAATAAAAATAAATGAGGTCCTTTCCTTTAGTGGGGTGTGTGTGCAAAACATGCACAACAAATGGCAACTCTGCTAGGGAAATTCTCTAGAGAATTTCAATGAAAAACTAGAATCACAAACCTAGAATTTTTGGTTCTAAACTTCACGCTAGGCCAAAAAAACTAAAACACTTGATCAAAGGATCAAAACCACCAGTCCATCCAATCCTTTAGTATGCTAAGAATCCAAGTGTGTACAAATGCATTAATTTCCCTCCTTAAGTCACTACAGGAACCTAAGCTTCGTTAAGTTAAGCTACATGATTGATTCTAACTCCAAAAGTATCTTGGACATTGCCTCACTGCCACTCAGGCATCCATAGCCCTGACGAGGTTGTCGTTGTGATTCTCTCGAATATAGCTCTACTGCCAACTGGGCGTCCATAGCCTCGGTAGAGTTATTCAAATCCTCCTGAAGGTTGAATTTTCTTCTTTTTGATTTTCATTGTTTTCTTTTCTTTTTCATTTGTTTCTTTCAATATTTTCTTACTTTTCATTTTATTTCAATCCACAAGCAGTGAAGCTCACACTCAAGGCTGAGAATCATAGTGGCGCTGAAGCAGAATTTTATTTTATTTACTTAACTCAACTTTGCAAAAGGGCCTACACCAACCTCGAGATTCTTAAAGTGTGTAAGATATATAAGATTTTAGAATAAATTAGAATCAAATTGAACCAATGACTTATCCTCTTTGAATCAAACATCCAAGTCACTTGACATTAACAAAAGGCCCTCACTGTCCACTCTAAAACATGATTAGAGTTTCTTGAGGAAATACTTAGAACAACCCCAGGTAATGAAATGGTTGTTGTGCTTGCAAATATTCCTAGAAGAAAACAAAGGGACCCCAAACTGGAGAAGCAAAGAAAAGACTAGACTGAAAGCACACTACCCTAAAGCAACCCAACCTATAGTAAACCACCCAAACTAACCAAAGTAGGAAAGAAAAACAAAAGAAAACTACACTACCCAAATTGAGTTATGTATAAAAGAGATTCAAAATGAACCATGTTCAGACAAGGTGAACTGACACTCACTCTCGTAAGGTTTCGTAATGCATGCACAAGTAGTAGGGTGATCGTTATAGTCCTAAGTGATGCAAATTCATCCTTGTGTTTAGAAAAATAGAACTCCACATTACAACATTCAGATCCAATAACAAAATCAAGAAAAACCAACAGTTGATGTGACTCGTGATGCTCGTGGTCAATCCATAAACAAGTCTATCTTCCCTCATTCCCATAATCAAAATGGTAAGTATGAACATCCATGAGAGCATGGAAAGATAAAACCCGGATGTCATCATGTGAGGGTAGAGTATCTGATAGTTCATAGCATGTGTTGTATCATTTAACCATGTATTGTTAGCCTTAGGAGAGTGTAGTTGGTGGTGCAACGTTCCTCTTTCATTGTAAATCTGCAAACCATAATCAAATTGATCAGGCAGTAGACACTGTGAAGAATCAAAATTTTGAATTCAAGGAACATTCTACCTGATTCTAGGATTGCAAGATATGAGAAAATGAATCAGCCAACACCTCTTCAAGATTCTTCTCATGATCAACAACCTCCATTGGTTGTTCTTCAAGAAGATACACATTTTCATGTTGGTCATTTGTTGTCATTATGTCCACTAGGTTATTGTCTTTGAAAGGCAACACGTTGTCCTCTTTAATCTCATTCATGTTGATTTCAATTTGATGAGGCTTCATGTCATAAGAACATGACATGGATGAATCCGTTCTATTACAATCCTTGAAATGTGCAAGAGGATCAACAATAGACAAGGGGAAAGACTCCCTGTTGCAGCCTATAGTGGGCATGGTATATTAATTCCAGTGTCAGCTCCAAGAACTCTTTTCTCTGGACTTCTTCCTCTTGTATTTCATGTGAAAAAAGCTGAAGTGGTTCATCGACCAAGTTAGGTTCATCCTTGAGTTGCTGCTCATCAGTATATCCACTCATTTCTTCATGTTCACTATTGTTTTAGACTGAAATGGTATCCTCTCCCTCATCTGGGACCTCAAATGCTTCATCATTTGGAGGTTCAGGTGATATGTCCTCATCACTTCCAATCTTTGAAACATACCCTTGCTTAGTGTCATTATACCTCTACAACATAGCTCCAAGTGGGAAGAAATCAGAAAATGAATCTACCACTTCAAGGGGACTGAAAGATGATATGTGATTTTCCTATGAGGATTCCTCATGAAGTTGATTATCAGGAACATTAAATCATTTGCAAAGGGGGATGACTCTTGAAGTTCAACCAATGGTTCAACATTTGGGGTCTATCATATCATTAGTGGGACTGTGTTGTTCCTCTTTTGTTGTTGTCCCAAAACCCTCTTATGAGCTGCACTCATCCAAACTTCCCCTTGACTCAAGCTCTTTTACTTCTGGTTCACTTCTTGAAGCAATAGCAGGAGGCCTTGCAATAGGCTACTCTACTCATTCCTTAACTTTCCTAATGTCTTCTTGACACAAATCACATGTGAACTTTGAATGTGTAGAATCATGTAGCCTACACCAACTTGGTAGCAACAACACTTCCAAATCTATCCAGTATCGTAATTCTAACTAGTCCATCATGAGCCTTTAAATGAGTTCATCCTACCTTTCCAACATTAGATCTTCATCAATTCTTGGGGAGGAAGTTTTATTGTGGACTGCTTCAGCTTGTGGTTGATCCCACTCCTCTAGATCTTCTTTTTTAGTTGCCTAATTTCCTTCATCCATAAGAAAAACATCCTCAAATCCTATTCCATTTGGGCACTCATCATTGTTCTTCGTCATTTCAAGGATTTCAGCCCCTTCATTTTGATTTTTAGCATTTGTGTTGGCTATTCCAGCATGTACTATTGTAGATATATTTGGTTCAACATATTTTGCATGTTCCCTTTCAGTGGCTAATTGTGCTCCTACTTCAGTAGATGATTTCTCTTTGTTGTTGGTTGGCTACTCAATCTAATTGGAACAACTTTTAACTTGATCAATGATGCCTGCACATGAAGGGAAAGTTAGTTCTGAATGAGGTGCATTATGCACCCTACACCATATGTATTGTTGGCATATGGCTTCTAATGTTGTCATTGATGGAAACTGAAGTCATTCCCATGATCCACAGTTTGATATCCAGTCACACTGGTAGATAAAGTGATATAGTGTGTATTACCAGTAGAATACATGAGGAATAGGGTATCCGATTAAATGAATTCACCGGATCATATTTTTGTGTTGTGGATCTCTAGAATTTCCTGTTAAGCATGTGGGTTATCTTTTTTATTGAGTTTTGTGGTGTTGTATTGGTTGTAGTAAGAGGTTGGAGGTTCGGTAGGACATTTTTCTATCTATTTGTCTATTGTAGCCTACTCAGGGAATGTGGCGCATTGTGGATGTGTTAAGTAGAATTATTCAAGATTTTTTATTGTTCAAATATTTAATTATTGGTCCTAGCTATGGAATAGTCAACTTGTTTGGATATGCATCAAATTTATTGATGATTTGGGCCGACAAGTTACAAATATTCTTAAGTTTTATTGAGCCGACTTGTAGTGATTAAACCCTTAGTCACAAATATATTTAGATGATCGATCATGTAATTTTGAGTAACAAAGAAGTAGTATTGGTGTATGTTGCAAACATCCAAGGAGTATTGGAGCGATATCATGTGCAGTTTCACTTGTGCATAAGGATTTTGTGTGCAAACTTGAGCAGAGCAGAGCAGAAGTTCAATATCACTCAAAAGGACAAAAGTTCATCATCAGAGCTTAATTGAAATTGTAATCTAGCATTATTAGATGCTATCTGTTTAGTTCATTTTCTTTTGGATCTAATCCAAATCATTGTAAGGGAAGTAAGCCCATCCCTTTGAGCAGTGAGCTCTAGGTAGTGTGTCTGAATGCAAGTGCATTCCAAATTTGTAATACTTCTTTTGAGTATACTCAAAACTTATTGTGGATTGGCCATCCACCATGGTTTTTCCCTTAACAAGGTTTCCACGTAAAAATACTTGTGTTATGGTTGTGTGGTTTCTTGTTTTCAATTTCTACATATTGATTTTAATTAAATGTTTAAAGTGGATTAAAGATCAAGGTTAAAGAATTAATTTTTGTAGAACACTGATTCACCCCCCTCTCAGTGTTGCTTGTTTCCAAAAATTGGTATCAAATCTAGTTCCTCAAAGAAAGTCTAACAGCTTGGGGAGATCTTGGAAAGTGTTCTCAATGGATACAAGCAGTCTTCAACAACTTATGGTGGCTCTAGATGATCTTGACCAATCAAAATTTGAGATCTGGGAACTACAAGAAAATCTTGCAAATGCAAAAAAAAACATCCAGTCCTTAAAAGACAAGATCAATGAATTAAGAGAGAAAAGAAAGGAATTATGTGGTTAGTTGAAACAGAAGAGAAATACCATGGAAGATGATCAACTCAGTCAGGCTATAAAAGAGAAAATAGAAGAATGTGAAAATTTTTCCCAAGAGAATGCTACCTTGAAGCGTGAGATGGAATCTTTCATGATGAGAATGACCAAGGAATTTGAGGAAAGAAAGAAGAATAAGAAAAGCTTGCAAAATATTTGAAAGAAAATTCAAAACAATGTACCTGACTAGATAATGAATTGGAACAATCCAAGAAAAATGAAGAAGAGCTTGAAAAGGAGCTTGATGAACTCATAAATGAATTTGCTACTACAAATGAGTTCAAGGAGAAATTCAATGCAAGCTCAACCAAACTTGATGAACTAATCAAGGGACAAAGGACTTATGGTGACTAACGAGGTCTTGGATATGAAGAAGGAGAAAGCTCCAAATCTTGACAAAGGAGCTCTAGACAAAGGAATCCTGGACAAGGAAAATTCAGACAAGGAAACTAGATGAAAGGACCCAGAAGGAATCTGGTAAGGAAACCTAATGCTCAAAGATTTAATGGCTATTGTTATACCTGCAAAAAATTTGGTCATATGGCTTCTCAATGTAGGAGTAAGGTGAATGGAAGTGGACCATCATTCTTAGGTCAATGCTTTAATTGCCATAAGTATGGACATAAGTCAAGTGAATGCAGAGTTGTGATGAAAAAATTTCATAGAGATGTCAGATGTTATGCATGCAATAGATTTGGGCATATTGCTAACCAATGCAGATCAAGAAAATTTCAGTTGAACATTTGGCTTGGACAGAGAAGTGTTTTGTGTTTCAGCTGCAACAAATTTGGTGACACTTCTAGATTCTGTTGGAACATAAGAGGTCCGATAAAATAGAACATGCAACCTGATGCTAAAGGAAAAGGGAAAGTCACTACTAATGAGATCAAGAAGCAAATGCAAAATAAATGGGTGAAGAAGAATCCCTCTATAGAAGGAAATGGATCCACACCAGAAGCCACTTCTGGTAATAATTTAGGAAATTGATCTCAAGCCTCTGCCATAGGGGGAGTTGTCAAGAAAATGTCCTAAACCCCCCTACAAGTGATTGGTACTAGAATTCGGATAAGTCTAGTCGATACCTCTCAGAAATTATGAAATTAATATATGAAATTAGTAAAGACTATTGGAAATCCTCATAAGAATTATCTATCTCGGAACATAAAAGATAGTAAATTGGTTGAGTTAGGGCAAGGGAATTTATTGCAAAAGTAAAAAGTTAGGTTCAAGGACAATAAAAGAATGGATTCCACCCTCATTTTCTACTCTACATTCAGAAGGAAGAGGTCTGGAGAGCTCTCGGGTGATTATTATCAAATTGAGGAGAGATTCAAGCATAGAAGAGAATCTGTGATCAAATTATGTTTCATCTCTGAAAGGTATTTATTGCAAAACCTGTAAATTTGTGTGCTCGTAGTTATGTCTACTCCTCTGTTAGTCAAAGTTAAGGATAGGTTGTGTCCAAAATTCAAATGACATCTGTATAATTTTGTAGATATAGAGATATTAGGTGCATTTTCATCGGTTTCATACGGTGTTCTGCACATTAAATATATTAGGGCATATGTGCACATGAATATTGAAGATTTGGGTAGTTCATAGTTATTGGAATTGTATTCATAGTACATAGCTCAAGAATATTTTACTATGAAACCAAAATTCAAAACCCTAGTTGACAAGAAATTTGCACAATTCGTGATATTTCCCATATTCAAAGAAGATGAGTGGGTTCGATATATTTTGAGCCATGTTCATGATGAATTCATGTGGTTAGATGTGCCTTTCAAAATATCTAAAGAAGAAATTTGTACAGTTATAGACTTTTCCACCAACAGACTTTTAGTTTTGAAGTCGGTAAAGAATGATGTGGTTACCAAAGCAACTAGCTCTCATTGGGACAAAAGGGCAATGACTATTGATCATATTGTCGAAGTTGATGTAAAGTTTGCATCCATGGTCATAGGTTACAAGATTTACCACTCGAGCTGAGAGAATTATGTATCCGGCACAACCATCTATACAACATATGAAATGATCAAACAGAATGTATATTTTGTTCTATGTGAGGTGCTCAGAGGTCAACTGTTGGAAAATTTGAGAAAAATCAAGGACAAGAAGAATCTATTCAAATTAGGAAACCTGTTAATCTGTCTGTATTCCTACTTCACTGGTAAAATTCCAAGAGTTGGTAAAGTTCAATGGCGTAATGATATACTAGTAGCTATTCAAATCTAGGATATATTATGCACACTTGGTGATTGACAAACCCACAACACAATCCTGTGCGGTGATTTCAAAAATTTCCAAAGCTTAATGCATTCTAGAGAGAGAATTCCTATTGCAATAGTGGAATAGTATAAAGACACTATATGCTTTATGATAGACATTGATCAGTGTCACATGGAAGCTGCTAATCCTAGAACTATTTGGATCATGCCGATGGGGTATGAAGTAGATGGAAACATTCTAAGGATGTATGTTGAACATTTTCTAAATTCACCACTAGATCCTAATGAAGAAAGGTTTGGTTCCTATGTAGAGAAAAGCTTACAAGTTCATTCTGATTTAAGAAAGCCCATGTCAATCAGAAAGGTAAGGAAATAAACAAAATATTTTGCAAAAATAATGGGTCTTCCAGTTGAAAAACTGAAAGAAATAAGGAGAAAAAGAGATGAAGCTGAAGCAGTCGAGAAGAAGGAAAAGGCAACATCAACTGGTCTAGGAACATCTTTTTCTAGAACAACCAAGAGTTCCCCTGCAACACAACCAAATCAAGTTGAAGCCTTTAGAAGAAGGAAGAAGAATAAAATCTCAAGAACTTATAGAGTTGTATCAGAAGATGAAGAGGAAGAAACTGACTCTGAAGAAGTAGTAAGAGAGTTAAAGGCTTTCAGGACTCATGCTGTCAAACTTAACAAGAGAAAACCTTCCAGAAAAGGTAAAGAAGCAAAGAAAGTTGACAAGCCCAACATGTCAGTTGAGGAAGTTGAAGATGCATTAGTAAATGATGGAAATCTCATACCACTCTGTGACCTATATGAGACTTTTGATGATTCTAGTAAGAAGATTCTTAAAGAATCTATTGTTAAGCACTTGAATGTTTTCAATAAAACTCTTGTTGAAATCATGTTTGGATTGCCTACAAGACTATATAATGCATTGGAATCTAGGAGAGAGAGTGCCAGAATAGAGGAAGAGAATCTGAGGAAAATAATTATTGCTGATTTGTGCTCAGAAATGTCAATTGAAGAAATGGATTTATTTCTTCTAAAGGTCAAAAATAAATTCAGAAGCAAGTCTAGAGTAAATAAACTCACGATTGGAGACACTGATGTAGTTATCAGTGAAACTAAGGTAATTTTGGAAGAACTTTTGTTAAGGGAAAAGTTAAATATTGAGGAGATCAATTTTGAACATGCTCAAGGAAATGAGGAATTAAATGTGAAGGTAAATGTGACAAAAGAAGGGAATGTGAATGAGGAGAACATGAATGTGTCTGATCCTCTAAATTTTGAGGATAATCTGACCTCTCCAAATGTAGAAAACTCAGAGACACCTATTTTATATAAGGTCCAAACTGAGGCAGTTGATGAAGCAAAAGAGGCTCATACGGAAGAAACTAAAATGCCTAAAGTCAATTCTGAAGTAGAATCCCAAGTTGAAAAGAAAAAGGAGCAAGAAATCAGGATAGAGGAAGTGAAGGAATCTTTATTGGAGCAGCAGGATGAGTTAGATCTTGAGTTGGATGAAAACGCAATTAATATTTCCACTTTTTCTTCAATTCAGATGATGAAGGTCGCCAAAAATTGCCCAAGCCAAAGCTAGTGAAAATATATTGAAGTCTCACATTGAGGACGGTGAACTGCTAAAGCTTTCATCTGGAGTCCTATAGAAAATAATGCCTACTTATGTTGTGGACCCATCAAGTTCCTCCTCCAGTGAGTTGAAAATTTTAATAAGCTCTGTAGATTCTCATTTCAAATCTTTTGAGAAATCAGCTCTAGATAAAGTGGATTTCAAGGAGAAGAGGATTAATAGCCTAAAAGAACTGATTTCCAAAGATAAAAATATGTTAGGCTCCTACATTAAGAATATTCAAAGTACTATATCTAAAGGAGGAAAAGTGTATAAGTCCTGCTTAGTCTTGTCAAAATTTACTAAAGCAAATGAGAAGCAGGTGAAAGATATTGAGAAGCAGTTGATTACTATTTCCTACTCATTTGACCCATTGGCCGGAAGTATTTGTCATCAAGAAAGTCAGGTAACATCTTTTATCAATCAAATAAAGAATTTGAAGATTGAAAATGAAAGGATTATTGGCAGAATAAGTGAACTCGGGGGGCTAATAAGTCCAAAAATTGAAATTATGGAAAATGCTCTGAAAGAAGCTGAAAGTGCTATGACCGCTCCTGATCCAATGAATCTCGAAACTACTGAAACCTTGGCATATCTTCTTTGTGGTCACATTACTATTTTGGAGAGTTTGAAAAGTGTGTGGGATTCAAACTTAAGTGGACTAAAGAATGTCTTTGCAGACGTCTTCAAATTTTTGTAAGTCTTTGAATATGGTTGTACAGTAACTTTGCAAATTTTGGGTGCCCCAATTTTTTCATTGATGTCAAAGGGGGAGAGAGTGAAGTGAAAAATGCTTTGTTATCCTTAGCGGAAGTATAATTTTGCATTTTGGTAGTGTACTTATCGGTCTCGACACTTAGTCATTTTTCACTAAGTGTTACCATCAATGCCAAAGGGGGAGATTGTTGCTATATGGCTTCTAATGTTGTCATTGATGGCAACTAAAGTCATTCCCATGATCCACAGTTCAGTATCCAGTCACACCGGCAGAATACATGAGGAACAGGGTATCTACTTAAATGACTTCACTGGATCATCTTTTTGTGTTTTGGATCTCTGGAATTGCTTGTTAAGCATGTGGATTATCTTTTTATCAAGTTTTTTGGTGTTGTATTGGTTGCAGTATGAGGTTGGAGGTCCGGTAGGACATTTTTCTATCTATTTGTCTGTTGTAGCCAACTCAGGGAATGTGGCACGTTGTGGATGTGTTAAGTAGAATTATTCAAGATGTTTTCATGTTCAGATATTTAATTATTGTTCCTAGCTATGGAATAGTTGACTTGTTTGGAAACACATCAAATTTATTCATGATTTGGGCTGACAAGTTACAAATATTCTTAAATTTTATTGAGCCAACTTGTAGCGATTAAACCCTTAGTCACGAATATATTTAGATGATCGATCACATCATTTTGTGTAATGAAGAAGTAGTATTGGTGTATGTTACAAACATCCAAGGAGTATTGGAGTGATACCATGTGCTGTTTCACTTGTGCGTAAGGATTTTGTGTGTGAGCTTGAGCATAGCAGAGCAAAAGTTCAATATTAGTTAGAAGGACATAAATTTGTCATCAGAGCTTAACCGAAACTGTAATCCAACATTATTAGATTCTATTTGTTCAATTCATTTTCTTTTGGATCTAATGTAATGTCTCTCTTGAAAGGTGAAGATCTACAACCAAGTTTTAGAAAATCGCCCCAAGGTCTCTCGGGTGTCAAGTCATGACAATGCAAGAAGAACTTAGTTGTGATGTGTGATTTTCTGGTAATCACAAGGGGCCTTTATGGTTCACAAAGCATGGAAGTTATGGGTTTGTAATGGAGTTTCAGAAGTTCTAAAAATGATTAATAGTGGCTACAAACTTAGAACAACAAGCTAAAACTCAATTTAAACATCATATTTAATAGTATGGTGATGCTTGGAATCCTAAACTAATTTAGATATAAAATAAATAGCAAAAGAGTGAAAGGGTCTAGAAATTTATTCTAAGTCTAAACTATGGAAAACAACAACAATAACTAGTGCTACAACCAATTTTTTCTTAACCAAGAGAAACCTACAGTGCCACAAAACCAATGCAATCTTCTAAGGCTCTTTGCAAATTTTCAGATTATGTCATTCACCTATTTAGCATGAACAAATAGTTGAACTTAGGTGCAACATATAAACAAGCTCATACTAGCTTTACAAAGTGATATATCATCAATAAACCACAAAAAGCATGAGTTGGAAGTGCATCAAATATTGTAACACAGCCACCATTAAAGCCATTCAAGAAACTAACAATCTAAAATAAACATAGAGTTTGAATCATGCATGCATAATGAGCACGCTCCAAGAAAACGCCTAACTTCAATGCTTCCTTCTATTGCTTCAAAATACCTTTTACAACAACTCATCTCCCTTTACAAATGAGGAGAAAGCCCTTATTTATAATTTTCAAAAAGTAGAATGAATGGATTAGATTCATTCTAGCTTAGGGTTTACATCAAGTCCAAGATGAGTACAATATTTACAATATAAAATAGGCTACCACTTTATCTTTTCCCTATTTTGTCTTCTAGAAAATTTGTCTTGTATCTTATTTTATCTTGTAGCTAGAAATTATTAAAATATTTTTCTTCTATTAGATTGTGGGTGATCCCACAATAGTGGTTTACACTTTTTGGGACATCCTGATTTTTTATGAAATCGCATTTTTTTAGAAAATATAATGATTTAAGCCTTGAAAATTTCCATTTAAAGGATTATAATTAAAGAGGGTCTGAACAAACCACCTTAGATCAAACCCCCTTGGATAGAACCCTGCTAGTTTTAAACTATACCTATAATAGAGTCTCCTTTACACCTATCAAAATGCTGATAAAAAACCACATTTAATTTACCTTTTGGGTGATCAAATGAATTCATTTAAAATTTGTTATTTGTAAGCATTTAGTCCTTATTATAAGCTTCCCAAAAAGTATAATTTTAAATATATTTAATTTTATTATTATATTTATTTTTTATTTCTTGTGAATGTAGGTCTTTCACCAAAAATCAAGCTCTCTGTTATGCACATGTGGAAAAATAGTAGATTATCAAAAAAAAATTATGAAAAATATGTTTTTGCTAGGTATTGATGTCCTTAATCTAGTAAAAATAATGAATTTTGATACATACAAAAAAAGCTATGTTGTTTACAGTTCGCCTATGTCTCAATTGTAATTAGTTTGACTTCAAAACTTGATTAAGAAAAAAATATTCAATAAAACACTATGAAACCAAATGAATGTGCTAGATATCGTAGTTACAAAGTTAAATTAAAAAAAAATAGAATTTTATCCTTCATAAAAAAAATTTATGTTGTTTACAGTGAGCATCACTCTTTAAAAATGTTGTTTACCGCTGAAAACTAGTTTTTGAAGGAGATGGAGAAAGAAATACAATCTGATTAAAAAAAATTAAAAAATATATATTTAGAATCTACAGACAAAATTTCATAAATCACTAGTTTGCATCATCTTCAAATTCCTCATGGTTTAGCAGCTATAGGTGCCCAAATGTGAAGATTTAGTTAAAAAAATTAAGTTTGGGATCACCCTTATCTCTAGCCTCCTTTTGCATAACAACATATTCGATGAACTTCTTTGTAACCTCCAAAATCTTGGCATGTTGCAGGAATTCTGACTTACTGGTAAATAAGGCCTTGCACAAATCCATATGCGTGTTCATCTTGTCCATTTAATTCATTTACTCCTCCCTCCAATATATGGCATGACTTCATATGCTAGACCTTCAATGAACTGATCCTTTATCCCTCCAAACATCCTGAGAAGCACCTGCATTATAAAATATCAAGATTTAAACATCCAAAAATATTAAAATTTATCAATTTATAGTCCATCAAGAAAATTTCATATATCAAAAAAGCTTTCCATTTTTGGAAGAAAAATCAATTTTGGGAAAATTTTCCTTTCGGAAAAAATTCCATTTTGGAAAAAAAAATTATTTTGGGAAAGATTTATGTTTTGGGAAAATTTCCATTTTTGGAAAATTTTCATTTCAAGACAATTTCCTTTTCGACATTTCAAGAAACTTTCCTTTTCGGGAAATTAAATTTTGAGGAGATTTCACTTTTGAGGGCCGGAGCAATGTAAAAGTTGGAGGGTCTGACATTGTTGCAATGACATTTTGCACCAAGAGTTCCACAAAGCCTTAATATTCAAAAAATTTGAGTTTTATCCATTTTGGCATGTGGGGAAATGATAGTTTTGAGGCCTAGATTACAACACACCTTAAATCTTCAATAAAAGATCAATGCGGAAAAACAAAATGTAGAAGTCACAAGGTGGGAAGCTGGACAAGTTTGCGCTCTAAAAATGACATTGGGGACCATGGCATCTTCTCACATGAAAAGTTCCACAAAGCCACAATTCTTAGCAATGTTGAGTTTTTTCAAATTAAGCACATAAAAGATGCATTAGAAGGGTTCCTAGACCTATTTCACGATGATTCGACCCCTTTTGAAAAATGTGGAAATTTGGAATGTGGAAGCCAAAGGGTTTGGCACCATTTGCAATGGCATTTCATAAACGGACTTCCGTAGACAGAAACCCATAGATGGACTTCCGTGGACGAAAACCTAAGGATAGACTTCCATAGATGGAAACCCACAGAGAAATTTTAGTACATGGGAAAAGGGGTAGAAAGAGTGCCTAGACATATTTCCTTAAGATTTGACTCAGTTTGAAAAATGCAAAAATTTGGAATGCAGAAGCCAGAGGGTCTAGTGTCATTTACAACAACATTCCGCACACAACTTTCTGTGAACGGCTTCCCGTAGTGAAATTTTTGAAAAGTCTAAACACTTGGTGAATTTTACTCAAACCCCTTTGAACTTATAAAGACATGCATTTTATAGGCTCTAGACATTGAAAACTTAAAGTTTGTACCCCTCTTTTGAAATGTGGAGGTTTGGAAGGCAGAAGCCATAGGGTCCAACACCATTGCAATGGCATTCCACACACAAAAACTTGTAGATGACAACCCGCACATGGAAACCCATGGACGACAACCCGCACACAGAAATCTGTAGAAGACAACCCGCACATGGAAACCCGCAGACAATAACCCACACACAGAAACCCACAGAGGGAAACCCGCACACGGAAACCCATGGATGTAAACCCACGGACGACAACCCGTAGTGAAATTTCTACAACTTCTTAAAACTTAATGAAGCCTTGGTAGTTCATTTAGGCATCATGGAAACATCCCAAATCCATAGGCAACTTGTCCCCAAAGTCAAAAAATGAAGGAAAAAGTGAAGCAAGAGAGAAGGGACCAAACCGACAGAAGCAAAGGAAAGGAAAAAAAAAGGGGGTCCCTACCTTCAATGGGGTGTGTGTGCAAAATATGCACAAAAATGTTGAATGTACAATTTTTCAAGGAACTTCTTCACTTATTTTTTCTTAAAAGATGAACCATTATCAAAGACCAAAGTGGAAGGAAGACCAAATCAAGAAATGATGTTATCAAGGATAAATTACTTTAATTGTGGATTTAAGTGGAACTGCTTCAACCTATTTTGTAAAGAAATCAGTAGTATTGAGAATGAAAGTATGTACTTGAGAAGAAGGAGGGGAATTTTTTCTAATAATATCCAAGCCCCACACAAAAAGTGGCCAAGAGAGATTTGAGAGTGAAGTTACTAGGAAGGAGCTTGAATCAAGTTATTATCTTGTTGATATTGAGGAAACTTTTTGACAAAGGGAAAAGAATCTTGTTCCATACTTTTCCAATATTAACCTATATGAAGTAGTTTTTGAACCAAAGATCAAACACTTAAGTATCCTCCACAAGAACCTAAATGGGCCTCTTCAAATGCTATGAGGATCTTTGATTTTTTAAGACAATGGAGAAGAAGACCATTGTATCCTCTACAATAAATAATATTAGATAAAATTATATACCATTTCATGAGCTTTCTAATGTGATCTCAAGAATTTTTAGATGAATAATTAGGAAAGGCAGTATCACATAAATATTGAAATATTTGGGAGTACCATTCATTAGAATTGATATTGTAACAAAAAGAAATCTTTGTAGAATTTTCAAAAATAGATGGTGAAGAGATATTATGAATGATGAATTGGAAATATATGGATGAATCGTCAAGGGATATAAGTGAGGAAACTCTTCCCATTACATTTGTATGTCAATTGTCTTTTTGAGGAATAGTGTCAATAGTGAAAGAAGAAAAATGCTTCAACATTGAGAAGGCCAAATCATGATATTGAGATAATTTGTCTTTCTTTGCTTGACAAGATTTAGTTATTTTCCTTGTAATTAATTCTAGATCACCAAAAATATGAAGGTGTTAAATATTGAGAGATAATACAACATGCAAGCCAATGATAAGAAATTTGTACTCTACAATGTTTTTAGTACATAAGAAATTGAGATGGTAAGATAGGGGAATTAGCTTGTCTAAAGGGGTTATTAGTATAACACCAACACTAGAGAATTTTCAACACCTAGGATGATCAAAGAATAAATCACATATTTGATCAATATCCAATAGGATAACATGACCATCAAGGAACAAATCTTGATTTGGGAGAGAAAGTGGTGAAGGAGCATTGGCTAAGTGGTCGGTCAATGCTTGACCCTTAATTTCCTTTTGGGAGAAAAAATTTAAATAATTTTTTTGACATCACTCATTTAGAAATATGTCCTAAAATATTGGTTTTAAAAAAGAGATGTTTCAATGGATCAAATTTTATAATGGCATGAGTCTCAACATTAAGAAGATAATATTGTAACTTATGCATTAAAAATACAAGAGCTAGAAATTTTATCAATTAAAATGAATTGAACCTAATAATTGAGTCATGTGTGGCTAAAATAATATACAACACACTCTTTACCATCATTATCACATTTTTCTAATAACATTGCAAGAGCATTGGATGAAGAAGTATAAAGGAAACACCATCGTGAGATGACTGGTTGTAAGATAGGAGGGTTATCCAAATATCATTTTAGGTCATCAAAATCCTTTCAACAATCCTCATTCCAATTGAAATGGGAATATTTCTTAAGAAGTTGAGTGAAAGGGAGAGTATGATTTGCTAGTAATAAGATAAACTGGCAAATAGCTTGGATCTTTCCCTATAAACTACAAAGTTGAAAAATATTTTTGAAGGTGAGATATTGATTATAGCATCAATTTTACTTTTTTCCATATCAATATCATGATGATAAACAATGAACCCTAATAATTTTTCACTATCAACACCAAAAACACATTTATAGGGATTCAAGTACATGTTATATTTATGAATTTATTCAAAGATTTGATGGATGATTTTGAGGTGATCCTAACGTGAGACATACTTTCCTAGGATTTCATCAACGTAGTCCTCAAAAAAAATATGAACAAAGTCATGAAATATGATTTTCATAACACATTAGTATGTCATACCAATGTTCTTTAGTCCAAAGGGCATGATCACCCAACAAAATGTTCCACAAGGTGTAATAAAAGTTTTATATTGATCTAAAGGATTGATAAAAAAAAATTATATCTAGAGAAACCATCCATAAAGGAGAGTAAGGCATGGAAAGTAGTAGATTCAATGTTCATGTCAATGTTAAGAAACGAAAATCATCTTTTAAATAAGTTTTATTAGGATCCCAAAAATTAGTGCACATTCAAATACAATTGTCGAGTTTAGGGAAAACAACTATATTTGATATCCAAGGAGCATAGTAAATAGGATGGATAAAGATAGCTTATAGAAGGTTCTCAATCTCAACCTTAACTAACAATTCCACCCTATGATTCATTTTTGGATCTTTTTTCTTATGGGCTTGGCATCAAAATGCAATACGATTTTATGTGTTACCACCTTTGGATCAATACCAAACATATCTAAGTATGACCAAATAAATATTTTTGGAAACTCATGTAAGAGAATAAAATTTTCATGTTGTTAATTAGAGTTGAGGCACTTTCCAATTGTGATAAACTTCTCATAATTATTTGAATCCACCAGAACATTGATAGTGTAGACACTTAAAATTTTCCTGACAATAACACATACCTAATCTTGCTTACTAACACTATTTCTACCCTAATTCGTCCATTTTTGTCCATTTAATTAAATAATCCTAATTATTTAATTAAATTAATCATTTTCTTCTATTAATAAGATAATCAACATTATTAGATTAATTCACTTCTTTCATGCTAATTTTTATCATATTTGATTAAATAATGCAAATTATTTAATTAAATCCTTTAATTCCTCTCATTTGATTAAATAATCTCAATTATTTAATTGAATGTCATTAAATCCCACCCTTTTAATTAAATGATATAATTGTTTAATTAAAATCCTTAATTCTCTCATCTTGCATAATTAAATAATATCTTAATTATTTAATTGACTAATATCTTCTAATTCCTCCAACTTCTCCCTCTTGCAAGGGAATATTCTCATTGAATATTCCTCTAATTTGAATTCAAATATTTCCCTCCAAATGGAGATATCTTCCAACAAGCTTCCAACATTCTTCCTAAAATTAAGGGACTTGCACATTTTAATTCAATTAGAGCCCTTGATTAGAATCATTGATCCATGTCAATATTCGATCTCATTCATGGATGGGAATCCTTGATCCATGCCATACCTTCTCTTTCAATTTCATCCCTTGATTAACCAAATCAATCTTGGCCCTTCAGTCACACAATTAGCCTATTTATATCCCTCATTCTATGAGTAATTCATCCACAAAGCATTCAAGCAATTGAACTATAGCCAATTTCAGATCCACAAATCATTTAAGCAACCTTATGTTGCTGCATTTTATATCCATTTTCATCAATTGAGATTAATTGAGAGCACTTTTGTGGTTCAACCTCCATTATCACCATCAATTTAAGCTTTCCATCAATGGTTTTGGGAAAGGTCTTATCCTACATCAAATTAGTACTAATCCCACAATGGGATGAGGTTTTCTTGGTTTAATTAGGTTTCTTTGGTCAATTTGAGTTTTATTTCATGTTTAATGGATTCCTAGTTAGCTTTGCAAGCATCTCATTGGGAATATGAGTTAATTAGGATAAATTCTTGTTTTATTTTCTTAATTCAATTTTATTTAGTCTGAATAATATTCATGATCACAAATAGTATATCCAACAAGGAGAGTATTATGATCTAAGACATTAGGCGAATAAGGGAATTTATAGAGCATCTCTTGAGAAATTGATGTTTCATTTGATACACAAGTGTCTTTCCCAAAGTATTCCTTAGAATTTAAACCATAATGAAATTTGTGATCATGATTCAATATTTGGGTAAGTATTCATAAACTCTGATGAATTCAACCAAGGACTCGTCAGTTGAGAAGAAATCAAATGAGGGTGTGATACCTTGATATTTTTTTACTGCTCTAAATGTGCAAAAAATAACTTAGAAACATGAATGTGAAAATACCAAGGACACCTCAAGATTAGCCAAAAGAGTGGTTCAACGAAAAGGAATGCAAATAAGATAAAACACAAACACTTTTACCTCCCTTGTTGTTGATATATCTTTGATTGGCCCTTGCTTGGATTGGTTGTGTGTTCCTTAGATGATTGTTTGAATGTCTAAATGCAAGATTAGAGGTGCAAATGATTAACAAAGATGGCTAAGTGATTGAAAAGGCTTGAGGATTCAAATGGACAGCATGTAGTTATCAAAATGCAAAGTGTTGGAAAAGGCAAATGGGCAGCATGTAGTTGCACAAATCAAAAGTGTCTAAAAATGCCCTTGAGGAAGGGGTATTTATAGAAGAATTTGAATTCTCTAGAGAATTCAACGGTCAAGATTGCTCCAACAAGGCCAAGATGAAGGGCTATGGTGGGTTGAGAACCCACAAGCCCTCACATCTTGACATGTGGAGGGTGAAGTGGACAAGAGGATATGAGGTGGAGATGAGTTGTCAAGAAGGTACATGAGGTGGAAAAAGTACATGCACCTTGGGGAGTGAGGAGATTTCCACAAAAAGGGATTTCTTGTCCCCAAGTGGGAGTGAAAGGGACATTTGAGGAATTTTGGAATTCCTCAAAAATCTACATGGGAAAAGGAAAGGTGGTTGGGGATATAAATGTGAATTAAAAATTCACATTCTTAGGATGATCTAGAGGATAAAAGGTGGGCTCCAAAAAGGTGGGACTTGGTCACATGTGGGGATTGTGACAAGTCCAAGGTTGGTCACATGTGGAGATTGTGACAAGTCCAAGGCTTCTAGAAGCCTTGGAAGAATGAAATGTGAATTAAAAATTCACATATAAAATAGGGGAATCTAGGAAGAATAAAAAGGAATTAAAAATTCCTTGGAGAATGATTAGGCTTAATTAATCTGTAATTAGAAGATAATTAGGGGCTAATTAGGACTAAAAGCCAACTTGCAAAAGTTGGAGGATGTGACACATCCTAATCAAGGATTAGGCATGTGCACATCCTTAATGAAGAGATTAGGAAATGGATTAGGATTAGATGAAAATGACATGTGAGGAATTAAATAAATATAATATTTATTTAATTTATTTGATGAAAAGAGGATTACGGAGGGTAAGGTATTTAATTATTAATTAAATACTTTAGGGATTTAGCAGAATTAAAGATATTAATTAAATAACAGTAATATTATTTAATTAACTCGGATAAGAGGATGTTTAGATCGAAAAGTGATAAATTTGGATAAATTAAGCGTCCAAATTTGAATGTCTACATTTTGGCCCCTCTTGGAGATGGTGTTACTAAGCAGCATCATTTCAAAGAAGAATATTAAAATATAGAACCTAGAAGAAGATGGTTAGATTGGAAAGATGCCCCATTCATCAAAAAGGATGACTAAGAAGGAAGACATGGGGAAAGATGAAGAGTTAGGATGAAGCTGATGCCCTCGAGAGTGACAATGCGTTTGAAGATAAATCAACACGCAGGTGCTCTCAAATAGATGATGCGGGATGCAAGGAGATGAGGAAGATGATGCAAAGTGATGGGTAAGAGAGGCGATATGGGAGATGGATGAAGCACAAATGGATTTCAGTATGCATGTTGCCCTACCAAGGTACAAGCCAAAATGGGTTGCCGATGGATGGAGTGTTGTCAATGAGGGAATGAAGGATCCTGAAACAACACGAGGATAGGGAAGGATACATCCCACTGAGTGGTATTGATGAGGGAAGGATACATCCCAAAACACCACTAAAGGATAGGGAGGAATACCTCCCGATGATGATGATGAAAGTGTTGTTGATGAGGGAAGGATACATCCCAAAACAACACCAAACGGATAGGGAAGGATACATCCCACTGAGTGGTATTGATGAGGGAAGGATACATCCCAAAACACCACAAAAGGATAGGGAAAAAAAATCTCCTGATGATGATGATAATGAAAGTGTTGTTGATGAGGGAAGGATACATCCCAAAACAACACCAAAGAGATAGGGAATGATACTAATGGATAATGATGATGATGGGTCAAGGCTGATAATGAGACTGGGGACAAGAGAAAGGATATGATTAGATGATTCAGGCTAAGTGGAATGGATGGAGATTGGATAGAGATAAGGATGAAGGATGAATGGATGGGGGATACATGCAAGACGATAGAATGGAAAATGAGATGCAATTCTAAATGCAATTTATCATCTTTGGAGCACTAGTTTTTGCTATAGCATCAAACACAAGACACCAGGGTATGAAGAACCAAGGTGAATTAGTGTCTAATGCATAAAACAAACACAACAGACAAAAAGAATATTCCAACACCCCAAATTCATGAAGACCTTGGTCGGGCCAGGTATTGAGATAACTACAAGCACAAAAGGATGCCCCAGCATAACACAAGACCTCAGGGATCTTGGTGGGTACTACGGGGGACAACCAAGAAGACACAAATAGACATAAAAAGATCAAGATATGTCCCTATGTTGACCAATCAAAACACACCATAATATGATGGATTATGGCGTCTTGACAAGTGCGATGATAGGGAGCTCAAATGATAAACAAAACTAAAAGCATCAAAAGATTGCAATCACTTTCAAATGTCCTTTGCCATAGGATCAAGGGGATAGATGGGATTGATGAGGTCTGTTAGGAAGGATACATCCTGTTGAGACCAAAGATGATGGATATTAAAAGATCGTTATGACGCGGGATGTTCAAAATCGATTGGATCTCATGATACAAGTGGATCTCGTTTGTTAAGAACTAGCTAGATAAGGGCATAGCTTGATGGCACGACACAAGGAAGACAAGAAATGGGACTGACAAAACCTAAAGACCTAGGGGCTCGGGGGCCGATCAAAGATTAGCCTTGCCTACGTGAAAGCGCAGAGCCCTCGTAGTTCGATGAAAGGTGGACGACTGACCAAGATGGAGACCTTGATGGATGGTAAAGATAGGATGGACAAAAGGAGAAAGACCGATGGTAGAAGAGCAAAGTGAAGATCGATGATGGAACCCTAGGGGCGGATCAAATGATCGACCTTGCCTACGTGAAATCGCAGGGGCAACGTAGTTCGACAAGACCAAAGGCAAACAATGGATAAAGGATGATAAGATGATGATAGGATAAGTCGATAAAAAGATGGGACCGATATGACAAGATAGGATAGACCTGTTGGATTGGATAGGATGATGATGATCACATAAAGCTCAGGGATGGGATAGTTATCCAAAGCAGTAAAATGACTTGGGGGATGATGTGATAGATAGATGAGTGATGAAAAGTGATAGGAGATTGCAAAGATGTGCAAGAGAGAAGTAGGGGTGATGACGATTAGATAAATGGCATTGGGTTGCATGGGGGGAGGCCTATAGCCAGATACCAATGATAAGGGATTGGGAGGGGGGATAAGATGGGATGAGGATAAAGATGAAAGATTAGATAAAGATATAGGATAGGGATGGGGGATGGGAGGGATTGTTCGGATGGATGGGAATATAAGGATTGGGAGATGAAAGGGATGCTAGAATAGAGGGATACGAAGATAAGGATGGGGAGATGGAAGGGATGCTATGATAGATGGATAGGGAGATGAAGGGATGTGATAGATGATGTCTCCAAGGACTATGTCATAAAGGAAGCAAATGCCCCCACTCTAGATATGTCATATATGAGGAGGCATGAGGGACGTAAGATGAGTGGATGATAAGATAAAGGAGATAACTAGATGAGAATAGGATGGGTGACTAAGGAATATGATAGAGCATGGATGAAGGGGATGTATACCAATAGGTGTCCAAAGCATGCATAGATAGGTGCCCCTATTTTGATCAAGATCACAAGAAGGATGGAGGGAATGGGAGATAAATGGGATATGATGGTAGGATGCGGAAGATAGGTGGGATGGGGGGATTTATCAAGAGGACGGATAACAAGAAGACGGGTGCATAGCTGGAAGTATAGCGGATGGAGGGAATGGACAATGGGTGTAGATGGGAATGGATGTGAAGGACGCCAGTGGTTAATAATATGGTACTTATCCAAGGCTTTGTTTGCCAAGTTTTCAAATTGTTAACATTGATGGATTATTTCTTTATTTTTTTTCTTTTTTTTTGACTTTTTTTTTTGACTTTTTGACTCTTTTTTTTTTTACTTTTTTGACTTCTTTTTTACTTTTTGGACTCCTTTTTTTTTTGACTTTTTGACTTTTTTTTTGACTTTTGACTTTTTTTTTTTTTTGATAGTAGGGGGATGAAAAATGGATAAGGATAGGGATGTGGATAAGGGAATTTAGAAGATACATGATATGGATATGGATGGATGACTCAAGTATCAAGTTCTATACGAGGTAGTAAGAGCCCATTTTCGAACCGACTGTTGGATGTTGGTACAACCTTATGAGGATAAATGGATTATGCAAGAGGATGAATTAGGGGGATTTGATGGGGGAGATATGTGGGATAATGGATGGGATGCTGGAAAGGGTATGGATAGAATGATGGGGTGGATATATGATGGGGAGATGTGTTCATGACCAACATTGGCACATGTGGTGGTGGATGTGAAAAGATGAGAGGATTACTGGATAGAGAATGTGTGGATAATGGAGGAGATGGGGTGGTGAACTTTGGAACATAAGGACCCAAAACAAACTTAGGAGATGAAAGGGGTGTATGACTAGCTTTTGGATTAGCAACTTTGGATGTTCTTACAGATTTTTCATTTGATGGCATTGCATCTTTTTTCTTTGGGATCCACATAGTTTTCATCTTTGCTTTGGTGGGCCTTTGCGGCCTATAGATTTGATTTGGATTTTGGATTTGGTTTTGCTTTGCTTTAACATGTATTTTGGAGGGGACATGAGAAGCCATAGATTCATGTGGATGCTTGGATTTATGCATTTTTTCTTTAACAACCAAAGTGCTTTTAGTAGCAATGGGATGGGTGTGAGGAGATGGATGATGTGGAGTGATGGAGGTAGGAGTATGGGGATTATGTGTAGATGGAGGATGTTTAGGTAAGTTCCTTTGTTGATCTTGACTATGGGGTATGTGAGAGGGATGTTTACGATGGATGAGATGGATAGGTGATGAACGGATGAAAGGATGGATAGGATGAGATGGAGGAGGTGATTTTGGGATATAGGGGCCCAAAATAGACATAAGACTTGGCATGGTAGATGGAGGATTAGAGATGGTAGATGGAGGGATGTAAGGACCCAAAATGGATGGAGCAGATGAGGGAGGAAGATGGATAGTTGTTTTGAGGTGATACGATAGAGGAGGAGGGATGGCCACATATGATCTGGTGGGGCGATGGGAAGAGCCAATATTTCTTTTGGAAAAGGCTCGTTGAGGACATCTAGAGGTTGTACCAACATTTTTGGATTGCGAGTTGTGAGTAGTACATCCGAGACCTTGCGGATACAAGTGTTCTTTAGCTTGGATGGGCTCTATAATACCTTGCTCATGAAGGCCTAAACCTTTTCCTTGATAGTTCATTTTCTTGAGTATTCGATCTAGGATAGGATTTTTATTATTCTGGAAGAATGATGCGAGTCCATTATTAGGTGGAAGAGGAGAGTTGGTGTATATGCTTTGTTTTTCTTCTGCGAGGAGACCACCATGGAGGAATGTGAGAGGACCAAGGGGCTATGCAAGCAGTGTGGGGATAGCATTTTTAGGTGATGATGGGGGATCATGAGAAGGAGATGATGGGATAGCAACATTAGGAGAGGGAGTAGGGGCCATGATAGGATCTGGAATTGTGGTAGTGGGCTCATGCGATGGAGATGGAGATGGAGCAGTGGAAGCTTGAATGACAAGGGGATCATGGGATGGAATGGATGGAGGACTGTGATCTTGAGGTGGACTAGATGGGATGGTAGGATCTTGATCAAGAGAAGGGGATATGCTGGCATGCTTTGGATTAGACTCTTGGCGTGACTCATCGTGTGTGGGAGGCATGGTAACAGAGTCTTGTTGGAACTCTTCAAGTGGAGAAGATGGAGGGATGGAATATTCATGAGGTTCGTTGGAATCAATTTTGGTGCTACTGGGAGTGGGAGGAGTTGATTGGATTTGGGTGGATCTAGGAGTAGAGGGAGTGGATTGGATTTGGGTGTCTTCGATAGATTGGTTGGATCTAGGAGTAGAGGGAGTGGATTGGATTTGGGTGGATCTAGGAGTAGAGGGAGTGGATTGGGCTTGGGTGTCTTCGATGGATTCAGTGGCTCTCATGGTAGGAGATGTGGGTTCAATGGTTTCAATGGTTTGATCAGTGCTAGGGGTGGTAACAACAATGATAGGTGTGGTGTGGAGAAGGGTCTCATCACTAGTGACCGTGGATGATGGATTGGGATGGCATGGTTCCATGACTTCAAGATGTGGAGTTGGGGATGGCTTCTTTGTAATGAGTCCTTGGAGAACTTCTGAAATGAAAGACTTGCATATGGTTGGCTTGGCTGGGGTGGTAGAAATGGATGAGGGATTATGGATTTGTGGACTAGGGTTAGATGGAGGAATGGGATCGAATGTAGGACTATGAGTAAATGGAGGATTGGGATGGATGGAGTAGATGGATGAATGGGATTGGATGGAGGACTAGGAGGTAGATGGAGGACTAGGATGGGATGGATGAGTGGGATTGGATGGAGGACTAGGAGTAGATGGAGGACTAGGATTGGATGGAGGGTTAAGGTAAGGATATTGGAGTGGTGAATTAAGATAGGGGGACATGGATTGTGGATTAAGACAAGAGGATGTGGGGGATGGATTATAATAAGGGTATTGGGATGGTGGATATGTGGATGTAGGATCAAGGTAACATGGTGTGGGTGTAAGATTAGTATGGATAGACTGGGAAAGAGGATGAGGATAGGGGGACATGGATGGGGAATTGTAATAGGAGTATTGGGATGGAAAATTAGGATAAGAGGATGTAGATGTTGCGTAAGGGGATGATGTAGATGAAGGAGGTGAAAAATATGGGGATGAAGAAGATATTGGATATCCATTGTCAAAGGTGGCATAAGGAGCGTGATTAGGCATGGATGAAGACATAACAAGATAACTGGAAGGGGTGATTGGATTGTGGAAAGTGGGTGGAGAAAGCTTACTAGTGATGATAGCATCAAGGGGATCTATGTTATATTCTTCTTGATTGACAAGACTTTCGTTATCGTCGTCCACGTAATTAAGGTTTCCCTTGACTACTATTGATGGAGGATGAAGATTCATGATGGTGAAAGGATAAAGAGGATGGATAAAAGATTTTGGATGGGAACAAATTAAAGCTCAAATCGGGATTTTGTTCAAGCTCAGATTAGGATTGGACAAAAGCTCAGATCAGGATGATTGGATGGGATTACTTTTGATTTTGATAGGATTCGATAGACAGATGATTAGATCAGGTAGATGATTTGAAGAATTTGATTAAAGTACTAGACCAGTTTGATTGGATGGGATCAAATGATTAGATGATGTTGAATGGATAATTATGATTGGATGAACTTGATCGGATTGACGTGCTTAGATTGATTAGATGATCAGAGGAATGGATTGGTTTGATTAGATAGGAAGAAATAAAAGGTACCACTAGATAGA
>VDFB02122258.1:89513-135538 GCA_007258455.2 Sequoia sempervirens | reverse complement strand
AAATAAAACTAATTGGGAAAACAAAACAATAATCTTCTATAGGAAGATCTTTTCCCATACAAGCAAGATTTTCCACAAATTTTGATAGGAAGATTTTAAATCCATTCCTATAGAGATTTTCCAAATCTTCTATTGTTTTCCCTCTAGGATTTCTATTGTTTAAAAATGATTTCCTATAGAGGTTCTAAAGTTTCTACTACAATTTTCCAATTCCAAACAAATCAAAGCTTAAAACAATTTCTACAGAAGCTCTAAGCTTTCATAGTAATTTTCCAAACACAACAATCTTTCAAATTTACAAAATATATTAAAGCTCCTACATAGATAACATATTCTAGTTCGTGTGCAGGCAATCTTTCCAATTTGCATATCAATAAAAACAATTTTAAAGAACTTGTTTTCGGATGCTTGAGGAAATGATGTTTGAAGTAGAACTTTGCCTTCAGATTCCAATTTACCAAAGCTTCTTCCAAATTATCCACTTTTCCAAAAAGATGAAAACAAAACCAGAGCCAAAATTTCCCGAGAACTTCTTCCCCAATTTATCAACAACCCCTTTTTAAAAATATATTTCTTCATTGTCGTGAAGTAGTCTCTTTCCTCTTTTAGTAAATGCAATTAATCTCTTCAAGAATTAATTCTCAATAATAGTGTTTAATTTTTCTAACACATGTCACAAATAAAATATCTTTTCAACCAAATCACAGATCTTTCCTCTAAGATAATTACAAGATAATTATGAATTTTATAATTCATAATTCACATATTAATTTCTAATTAAATTTAATCTAATTAATTTAATCACTTTATAAAATAAATTTAATCACAAAGATTAAATCACTTTACAAAATGAATTAAATTTAATTAATTAAATCAAATATAAAACTTCTAACAATATTAATCAAAATTAATTAAATAATCACTAAAAACCATTATAAACATTAATTAACATTAATTTCCCACATAACATACCTTGCAAAATAAATAAATGACAAGGAAAACGTGGACAACATAACAACAAAGCATACCGAAACAAGGACTGACGACACACTGTGACTAGGGTTGTGGCTTGACAAGGAAATCTAGTTACTATCTCCCAATCAACTATTTTGTTGGGCAATGGACATGCTCAGACCTGTGAATCCAGGTGGAGTCGATGTCCTATACCTACAATCCTACAATAAAACATACAACGTACATGTATATTGATCATAAACAATCACACGGTGAAGAGAAAATCGTGGAATCATAGGGCGCTTGCAAGTGAGTGATGCAATCTTGTTTCCTTCACTAATATAGTGTCACATCAAAACTAACGAAACTAAAACATCAATTAACTACAGACAAGCATATATCAATATTAACTCAAATAATCAACTATGCTAACCAAAAAGCATGTCATAATCAATAATCATCCATAAAGTGTACCATCACATCACAATATAAAAACCATCATCGCTCCAATGTCGGTGATCAAATAACAACAACATAGCATCATGGTCTATCAAAGTAATAGCATTGTCTAAAAATATAAGCAAATCAGAGGGATGCTACAAAGACTTGGATCTTTCTTAATACATTTGCTTGAATGCTTGGATGCTTGGAGACCTACAACAATGTTAGCCTTCACAAAACAATAACATGAACACACATAGAATTTGATATGATGTTATATCTTGAATTGTTGTAATAAACTCTGATAATACTACTCTTGAATTGCTCTTGACAATAGCTTTTTTCTCAATTGTGTGTCTTATTACTAGATAATGTGTGTTAGTTTTCAAATGATAAAAAAACTAGGGATTTATATGCAATTATTCTAGAATTACCCGAAAATCAAATTCTGAAAGCCAAAAATTTGAAATTTGAATTATGAATGTTAAAATATCGCCAACAACATATTAAAGATTGGTCCCTAGTAAGATAGGGGAACCCATATTCCCATGGGCATATGGGTCCTAGCCCTATTTGCTAGGACATGTTAAGCTTTAGGATCATAACATTAATTATTTTCATTTATTCAATGCTTGCAATCCTTTAGAAAATGTTAAAAATTAGGCTTTAGAATGTATGATTTATGAAATTAGGGACTTAATTAGGTCCAATAATTTAGGGGGGCCAAAACATAGTGTAAAGTTGTTAAGGGTGACAATTTTATACGCTACATCCACACAAAAAAAGGAGTTGGCTCATTAGATAATTTAAATAATTATCTAAAAAAATATGCAAAACTTTAACTATCCTAAGTGTGAGCTATAGTGTTTACAAGGCTTACAAGGTGAAAATCACACACCTAAACTAACAAGATAATCTAGAGAGATTCCCATGGAAGAAGACACCTTATTGAATTATGATGGATGCACTTATTCTATAGGTTTATCTTAATAATTCACTATTTACCATGAAGATCTATATCTTCAAATGCTTTACTTTTCTTTCATTAAATATCTCCTTGCTAAATTCCTTAATTTAATTCCTCATGCTGGTTTCAAATTTATAGATAATGTAAATCCTCCTTTCACAATGCTTGTGTATACAAGTGGCTTCAAGCATTCCATTTGTGTTCATTATCTGTTTTGGATTTCTTTCTTCTCCTTTTTCTTTGTGTTTCTCACTTATGGATTTGGGAAAATTCAAAACAGTGCAAGTTTCCTCAACATAATTTCATTTATCTTGATAAAAATACAATTCCATTTCTTTTTTTGTTGTGATTAGTCTTTTTGAGTAAGCCACAACTATTGTGTTTCTATTATTTTTTCATCATCTTAATTATTACATAGCTTATTTTGGCCTTTTGGTTAAACGTCATCTTCCAACTACACAAAATATCTAAAAGGAGCAAGCTAAGGCATACTCCTACATTTGATACTTATAGTCTTTATAGCCCATAATGGTTCAAGTTCTTAAAAAGACACAAGAAAAGTAAAAAAGGCTCATGAATTGTTGTTGAATTCCACATGATTTTCAAGTTGGTGATAAGATTTGGTTAGACTTAGACAAACACCATTTTTAAGAGAAGATATATAACAAGGTCACACCTCTTTTGTATGAGACTTATAATTTTTAGGAGGATAATAAAATATTTCAAATTATAAAAGATGAATAAACATATAAATATTGGTATCTATCAACCATCAAATTCCACCTTTAAAGTGCATTTACTAGTTGCAATGAAGGGAAAATTTTCTTTTGAAATATCTCTATATAGTTAATATGAAAAAACCTAAGATATGGAGTTGAGTATGATAAAATGACTGAAGTAAATTAGTTGAGAAAAAAAAATGAATATGTTTTACATTCAAATGAGTGAGTTGGGATTACACACCTTGAAATGTTGACTTTACCCAATGTTGCATTGTGATAGAGGCCTAATATTTGAGTTTAGAGATTAGATTACTTATTGGAGACCCTAGATGACTTGAATTGAAAACTCTATGTGTGAGACATAAGCACACCAATGATCATATCTTTCCAATGGGTAATTCTATTTGAATCTTGCGATCTTGTCTAGAGTAAAACTTGATCTTGGATACTTGAAAATAGTGTTTGCTTGAAGCTATTTGATGTAAGAAAAACTTTGGTGGATCTAAGAAGCACAATGGAGCAAGGTATGCTAGTATTAAAGTTCAAGATGTTATTTTTAATTTAGACTTCCTCAAGCCTTAATTAAGTGTTATGCTTGGATTAAAAATAAAAGATAGGATGATCATGAAGGTAGATGTTAAATACTAGTATAGACATAAGAGGTCGATATATAGGTCTTGTAAAAGATGTTAGAGACATAAGTGCATATGTATCCTAATTTGAGTCCATGTGATGATATATCTCAAATGAACTGGTGTTGATTCTCTTAAATGTATTCTCTAAATACTAAATTCAGTCCTTTTTTATAGTGTATGATTACAACCAACAATTATATTGTTAACATAGAATATTAGCGTTTTATATTACATTGTCCAACGGTTATAGTGATGCAAGTAGCTAGTTATTGAATCAAGGAGGCCTGCAAATCAAATGTTTCTGCTAGATATTGAAATCCTTTGTAGAAGTTTAATGGAAGCATAGATAAGGCGTGTAAAGGTTCTAAGGTGTGTGGAAGAGGAGGAGTCATCTGAAGGTAAAGGAAGAATCATGGCTTCTAAAGCACCTACTTGTTAAGGTGTGAATGATTTTGGGTATTTTTATATTCTACCAAACCTTAATTTATTTCAGGGCTGCAAACTAATGCGGGTCTCATTTCATTTCTAGCGAGTGTCATGCTTTTCTATGGGAGTGTGAATCGCTGGATTGCAAGAGAAATAATACAACATATATATATATATATGTAGTGCCCCTTCGTTCTCACTTGGGATTTGTAGGTAGTCTTGCTAAGGAATCTAAATAGGAAGATGGAACAAGAGCTTCTGATGGTACTTTTGTGGGTATGATGCACATTGTTTTGTTATTATTATGATGCAGAGATTTATTGGGTAGTTAAGTGATGCAGTAGCATGTTGTGAGGATAGATGGAAAGGGCAACATCATACCATTGAACGTATGTCCAGACATACGAGAATGAGATATGATTGCTAGAGAGTTCCTTTCCTAGCACCTCAACTATTATGAATGTGTACTCTAATTTGTATGTTTGAGTGAATAGGTACAAGACATCAACTCCACCTGGATTCACAGGTCTAAGCGTGTCCATTTTCCCAATGGTAATGTTGATTGGGAGATAGTAACGAGGTTTTTCCTAGTCTAGCCACAAACCTAGTCACAGTGTGTCGTCAGTCTATGTTTGGTATGTTTGTTTGTCATATCTTCGTTTGCCTTGTCAATTGTTATTTCTTTAAGCAAGGTTTATTTTATGAAATTAATGTTAGATTAATGTTCTTAATGATTCGGTGCCTATTTAATTAATTTTAAATAATTTTGTTAAAAGATTTTTATTTTTATTTAATTAATTAAATTAATTTATTTAGTAAAATAATTTATTCCTTGTGATTAAATTTATTTTATTAAGTAAATAAATTAATTGATTAAATTTACTTATTAAGTGAATAGATTAAATATAGTTTAGATGCTATTATGTGAATTGGAATTTTAAATTTGCATAAAGTAAATGATATTAATTTTTGAATTTTTAAATTAATAAAATAGCATAAATTCTTTATAATTATCAAAAGAAAATATCTAAAAGTTAGTTAAAAGATATTTTGGAATAGCCATGTGGGTGAGTAAAAAATTTAATGCAAAACTCTTGTTGAAAAATTATTCTCAAGAGAATATTTGCAATAACTGTGAAAGGCAAGAAGCCACTTCACGGGAAGAGGAAGAAAGAGGAAATTGGCTGGGAAGTTGTTTTGGGGTTTTTGGTTAAAAATTGGAAGAAATTCTCGAGAATATTTTTGGCTCAATATTTTGCATCTTTCTGGAAGTGAAGATTTTGGAAAGGGCTTTGGAAATTGAACTCTGAAGGCGAAGCTTTGCTCCAACTTTCAATTCTTCAAGCTTCAGAAAAATAGGTTCCTTTGCTATTTATTTATTTATTTTGTTGATTTGAAAAGATTGTATGTACAAAAATTTAATATAGTAGAAGCTTTGTTAAATTGGTTAAATGGAAAGATTGTTTGAAGAAGAAAATTTGGTGAAAGCTTCTCTATAGAAAAATTTGATGAAAGCTTTTTTTGTAGAAAATTTGTTGATAGCCTCTGTGTGTAAAAATTTTCCATGAAGATTTTGTGCTTCTGTAGAAAACTTTATAGTGAAATCAGCGAGCCTCATAGAAAATTATTGTTAAACAATAGAAAATACAAAAGAAAACAATAGAGAAAATAGAAAACCTTTGTTAGTATATTTGAGAAAATTGAAATCCTCTCGTGGATTTCAGAAAATTAAAACTTCTGTAAATTGGTGAATCTTTCCTGTAGAAAATTTTTTATGAATAACTTCCTGTAGGAAAAATTGAAAAAAAAAGCAATAGAGAGAGTTACTAAATTAATCATAACTAAAAATTTACGAACTGGGTATGACTGATTTTTTTATATGTTTTAAAAGACTTGGTGGCGCACTTTCAGTAAAAATTTCAGAGAAATCCATATCCAAAATTGAAAGTTATTAAAGTCGCAACAGATTGATTTTATGTTTAATATTGTTTGAAAAATGTAAATTAATATATATATATATTGAAAAATTTGTATATAATTTTAGAATATTCAAATAATATATTTAAATATATTTTTAAATAGGTGTATACGCATGCACAATTTAGATATATTAATATGAAATATTTTATCAAAAAGAATTGATGTTTATTATTATGTGTGATTGAGTAAATTGAAGTTAAACAATTAGTTTTAGTTACCTTATTTTTATTGTAATGAAATTATAATTAAATTGATTAATTTCATGCAGTGCATTATTGCTTTAATTGGATTTAAAAAATCCTAATGTTAGATTATTATATTGCCTAAATTGTTTTAAGTTGTGTTTCCTCCTACTCACATTGTTTAATTGGGTTTGTAACTCTTCTAGATGTATTTTCCTTTGTGAGGGGGTTGTTATTTGTGATGGTTCAACATTTGAATTAACTTGGGTAGTTCATGAGGTTTTTATTCAGTTTGGACACTTGGTTCTATGAACGGGTTGTGTCGTCTATTGTATAAAGTTGGTATTTGATGTTGGTATATGTGCACCTTGTTTACCCATAGTTAGTGGAATTAGTTTCCTTATGTTGTTAATAGGGGAGTGGCTCTTTATGAGGGCCGACACACAAAGTGGTGCCTGGGTAACTCATGTGGAGTTAGTCTAATTAGTGAAAACTAAATCAATACATTAGGTAGTCTAAAAAATTTAACTGGTTAAATTATGCCTTGCTCATGGACTCAAGGGCTAGTTTAGACTTAGGTATGAGTCGAGAAGGCCTGGAATGGCAAGATCGTTATCTTGTCTCTATGAAAGATAATAGATTCTACATTAGAGTGCATGTGGGGTCGGGTTTCATAAGAGGTCACCAAGGTAACCCAAGATGGAGGTCGAAACCTAGAAAGATTCACCTGAGTAACCCATGCAACTTGGTGATGACACTCCACCTATAATAACAATATCCTTTGTGAATTTAAAATACTTGATCCTTCAGTTCTGGAAGCAATGTGATCATTATGTTGAGTATTATACTTGTTTAGTTTTATTTGAGAACTGCCTATGTCTCGAGCTTGTAGGTTATGTCTAGGGAACCTTTTTACTATCTCCTAGCACAAGGTGTGGGCCTACGGGTACCACTTGGTGGGGTGGAACGTGCACCTTACACCGTTGGGTCCCCAGATCTTGTACATGATGATGGGTACTTTTTGAGTGGATTTGTACTTTCTTTTATCTCTCATTTATATCAGTGAAAAACCTTATTTATGTATCACTTCTTAATTGTAATAGAGGAGAATTCTTGTAACTTATAATTATAATACTTCTATATGATCTACCTCATTTCGAAATGAGTATTGTAACTGTTAAATTAAATGTAATGTAAGAATGAATCATTATTGTATTTTATACCTTTTGTGATGTAAATTAATGTTATTGAATGTATGTTCTTAAATTTATGAAAGTTAATCACATGCTATGTTTAGTTACTTTTGTTATTTATGGGATTTGCATGTAGTGTGTTGTCGCGTGTCTTAGAGAATGTATACATTTATGATGTTCATGTTACATTTAATAATACACTTTAAAAAAAAAAAAAAATTATTACAATTTCGTAGTGATTACAACATTCCTTAAGGTTACGTGGCAGGGCATTACAATATATATTGTGAGGACTCCTCATATTAGCAGTTCATGGGTTTTCTAATTAAGGTCAAGACATTTACCAATATCTCATTCTATGCTTCAGATAAGATGATCTATTGTTATTAGGATTCGACTGTGTAGTTTTACAAGGCAAACTCATTTATCCATGTTTCATGAGTGTTGTGTGGAGGAGAAAATCATTAATGAATAGGTGTTTGAGAGTTGTATGGAGGATAAAATCATTATGTTGTGTGTGGGAAGAACCGGTGCATAAATCAAGTACATTTTAGAATCTATCGAATTGGAGTGGAGAAAACATGTAAGGTTAGGATGAAATACTTTTTCTAATTTACTCGATAGAACAACCACATATTAAAATTGAATTTCTACATTCGAAAAACCTCTATTGGTGAATTGAGTCTCATATCTATTTCTTTCACTTACCATTTTACAAGAAGTGACTTAAAAAACCCTTTGCTAGTTTGTTTATGCCTAGAGCATTGTTTTTTTAAGAAATAAGTGTTTGAATTTGTTATAAAAAATCAAGACTTATAAGCAAAAGGATGTAACTAAGGCATCAAGAAAAGATGCTAAGCAGCTACATAACTCTATTGATCAAAGGAAAATGAAGATGTTGATGTAAGTTGATAGTTTGGAGTCTTGAAATATTCTCAGCCAAATTTTTCATTTTTTCGCTAATTTATTATAAAGGAAGGCACCAAGTATGTTATGAGGAGAAAACTAAAACGCAGTAGAAAGCACTTAACTAGAATGGCGCCTGTTGGCGATGCAGCATTGTCGAGGATCTAAACAAACTGCTTATGCTATAACTCCAACCAAGATGGCAATCAAGGATGGTGAGCATTGGTCAGAGGGTCTCCTATTCTAATTGCTGGAAGGGGAACTCGACGTCAAGTATGTGCTACCCAATCCAATGCGGAGTGAGGGGCGACCATATGACGGAGTGAATACAAAAACAATGCTTGAAAGATAAATGCTGAGAAATGAAACTACTCAACACCCAGAATGTGCTTGCTACCCAGAATGGGAAGTAGCTACCATAGGGCGGAGCTATAACTATTACAATATCTTATTTGAGACTGTGAATTACAACCAGATTTGAACAAGCAAGAATGACTGCCAGCACTACTGTATGTTTTACAACATAAGACGTATTCGCCTGCCAAAGTCTTGTAGAATTAAAGGATCAGCATTACATCATAGAAAACCACTTCAATCTTGAATGGCAATATCAAACCACAATGCTTTCAAGGAACAAGATACAGATTTCTGTTTTCTGATTACAATTCTGCTCAATAAAGAAATAAACAGCAGTCTATAGAATGGCTAAACTGCTCATATCCTTCACGTATGAACTCCAAATGACATAAAATAAAGTGCAAGATGCTCTAAGAGAGATAATGCCTAGGAAAGGACACAAACCCTGACTTAAAATGCAACTATCAATAAATGCACAACTCCCAAGACAGCTGATAAGTACGGCCTAGCTGAGGAATTCGACTTGGCTTTAAAAATTAAATACACCACAATAAAATCTTAGATTTGAGACAAAGAATCGCCTCTCCTAAACAATGAGATAAATGCAATACCCAGAACTATCCTTTCTGTCTTTTTTGAGATATGAGTAAAACATGAAATCTGCTGTCTAGAAACAATACAAAAAGCTGAAAACTACAAAATGCCAATTCGACTCTAACTATGCAATGAGCTGAGAACAAACACAAACTAAATGCAACTCACAGTACAATGATTCACCACTAGATGTTGTCTTCCAAACACGAAGTGATGCCCAAGCTAGGAGGCCTTCATTCCTCGAAGCAGTTCCAGAGCCAATCCGGCAGCATAACTGTATAGTCGTCAAAAGATCCCCAAAATGATGCACAAGACTCCTTTTTATAAGTTTCGTTTGACTTCACGAACCCTAAAATCAGCTTTTAGGTCAAAACCCCTGATCTCCTCAAGAAGGCGTACTTTCTCTTCAAGGCTTAAGATTTGACATTTTAATTAAATATCATACTTTGAAATATGCGCCCCTCATAACCTTGCTTTGACTTAGGGAATAATTAAATCATCTCTTAATGAGGGCGCCACCCTCAAGGACCCACTTTTTAAAAACAACATTAAGTCATTAAGTCTAAGCCAAGGGGTCAACGTTAAAATATAACATTTAAACATGACCCTTTTAATTAAATGACTTAATTTATCCTTCTGAATGTGCCCTGAAGCCAAAACTAAGCAAGACATCTGACCCAACTGAAACTGGAAGTCAACCGAGCTGAACTCAACTGGAAAGCTGCCAAAAATAGAATTTACTAAAAATAGTAAATTCCAAAAAGTGCTCTGAATGCTGAGATGATCATACCACTGCGAAGCTCTCTGAAATCCCAGAAAGAATCCGCAATTGAATCCACCATCTCTGAGCAATGACCTCCTCAAAAATAGGAAACCCTAATTTTATCTTCCGACTAGCCTTCAGGTTTCCAGAAAAAAAAGGCTAATCATTAATGATCAAAGTTTAGACGGGACATTACACCGCCTCCCTGCAGATTGCTTTTATCTCGGGCAATGCAAACTAGATGTCAGAATATCTCATCACTTTCCAAGCGATCTCATAGCGTGTGTTCTTCCACTTACTAAACATTCTCCTGGAGCAGTTCTATTCTCAAAGAACGCTCAACACATCAAGTATCTCCTCGGGAACCAGAACCAACTGTCCTTCTTCGTCCAATGGTGGCAACTGTGAAGAAGCAACCACATTGTGTCCAAGTGCCTTCTTGAGGCTAGACACGTGGAAGACGTTATGCACTCACTATCTAAAGGTAGCCTAATTCATAAGCTACCGCCCCAACTTTTCCTCGATGACCTTAATGGCTCCATAGAAGCGAGGTTTTGAGCTCCGCCCACTCTCTTTGAGAGTAGGACTGCTCATATACAACGAGATAGACCATATCCCTAAATCCTCAAACCGAATGCTCAACACGCCTTGATCGTATACAACTTCATTGATGCAGTAACTGCAAATTATCCTTCAAGGATCTCATTATGTCTTGACTATGTTGCAACAAATCCTTGGCTAAAGGTGCTTTGCTGTCACCAAACACCAAATCTGCAAAACTGGGTGCTTCATATCCATAAAGTGCCAAGAAAGGAGACATCTTGATTGACATATGAAAAGTAGAGTTGTAGCAGTACTCGCCTATATGCAGCCACTTGACCCAAGCTTTCTGCTGTTCTGACACATAATTTCTCAAGTAGCCTTCCAACCACTTGTTCACCACTTCTGTCTGCCCATCAGTTTGGGGGTGATAACTCATGCTTGGGGTGAGCACAGTACCACTCATTCTGAAAACTTCTTGCCAAAAGGTACTTAGGAACTTGCTGTCCCTATCACTTACAATATTCTTTGGTAACCCATGAAGCCTAAACACTTCTCAAAAAAACAAATCTGCAACTTGGGCTGCAGAAAAAGTGCTGGTAATGGCAAAGAAATGAGCAAACTTGGTTAATCTGTCAACTACCACGTAAATGCAATCCTTCCCTTGGGCCTTGGGCAACCCAGTGATGAAATCCATTGAAATGCTTTCCCATTTTTGATTGGGAATTGGAAGTGGTTGCAGCAAACCGGCTGGCAATGTATGCTCATTTTTATTTGCTTGACAAACAAGACAATCCTGAATGTAGCGTTGAACCTCTCTCTTCAAACCTTTCCAAGAAAACCTTTCTCGGATCTGCCTATAGGTCTTGAAAAAACCTTGGTGACCAGCAACTGGAATGTCATGAAAATTCAAAAGAATCTTCTTCTTGAGCTTAGAATCAGCCACCAAAAAGATTCTTCCCTTATAATGGATCAATCCCTCAACCACCTGGTACCTTTCATCATGGATAGTACCTTCCAGAATGCTGGTCGCAAACTGATTTTTTGCATAATCAGCAAGCAACATGTCTCTCCAATCTGCAGTAAGCTCACACAATGAGCTAAGATGAGGCCTTCTGGAGAGAGCATCGGCCACGACATTATTTTTCCCTTTGACATATTCAATGTCAAAGTCGTAAGCTTGAAGCTTACTCACCCATTTCTGTTGCCTCTCATTAAGATCCTTCTGGTGCATAAAATGCTTGAGGCTATTGTGGTCATTCTTAACCACGAATTTGTTCCCCACCAAGTACTGCCTGAACTTGGCTAATGCATGCATAATGGCAAGCATTTCTTTATCATAGATTGAGTATGTCCTCTCAACACCCCGTAACTTTCTACTTTCAAATACGATAGGGTGTTTGTCTTGCATCAGATGTCTCTACTCCTTCAACACCCGAGGCATCGGCATACTGCGTACCGGTCGGCTTGAGAAACTGGATAGCCAAGACCTGCATGAAACTCATGATCTTCTTGAATTTATCAGTAAAACAATTTGAGCTCTTCACCTGCCAGTCCCTTTGGTGAGATTATAAGTGAGCAAAAGATTTATGAATACCCCTTTAATCTCCGATAAAACCACATAAAGGCTCAAAAACCTTCAACCGAAAGCCAGCCTCGTGAGGTACAATCAACTACCGCTTTGATTTTTTCCGGATCCACCTTCACTCCCTCAGCACTGATTATGTGGCCAAGGTACAGTAACTCCACCATTCCAAATTCACATTTGGAAGCTTTTGCAAATAAGCTCTCAGATTCCATGATACTTAGCACTTCCTCCAAGTGCTTGAGGTGATCCTCCCAAGTCTTGCTGTAGATCAGAATGTCATCAAAAAATATCAGCACAAACCTTCGTAGCTGATTCTGAAAGACACGGTTCATGCAAGACTGGAAGGTAGCCGGAGCGTTAGTCAACCCAAATGGCATGACTAAGAATTCAAAATGGCCATAGTGGCATCTAAAAGCTGTCTTTTCCACATCTGATCCCCTCATTCGTATCTGATGGTAACCCGACCTCAGATCAATCTTCGAAAAGAACTTAGCCCCATGTAGCTCATCAATGAGCTCATCTATCCTGGGAATGGGGTATCTATTTTTGATGGTGCTTTGGTTCAAAGCACGATAGTCCACGCACATGCGCATGGTACCATCCTTCTTTTCACAAGAACCACTGCAGATGCAAAAGGGCTCTTGCTTGGGCGTATGAAACCCATCTCCAAAAGTTCCCGAATATTCTTCTCGATTTCATCCTTTTGCCTCTTCGGATACCGATATGGAGTTGTGATCACCGGTTTGGCTCCTTCCTTGAGCTCGATGATGTGTTCTGAACCCCGTTCAGGTGGTGGTCCAGGAGGCAAATCTGCAAAGACTTTGCTCTTCTTCGTGAGTAGTGACTGGATATCAGGAGGTTGGTCACGTTTAGTCTCAACAGGACTAGCAGGAAGTATCATGCATTCGGCAACCCACTCAGCTTGATCGTGACGGATCAGCTTTGCCATTCTTTTGAATGACACTACTCGAGGACCCCCATTGGACATGCCTCTCAAAACTATCCTCTTCCCATCTAATTGGAACTTCAACTCCATAGTCTGCAGATTCAAAGAGATCTCTCCAAGAGATCGCAGCCATTGAATGCCTAGAACTGCATCAGTATCCCCAATGTGAACTACATAGAAGTCATCCTTGACTTCGTAGTTACCCAACTGCATGGTCATGTTAGATATTTTCTTGGTGCAAGTAATATGAAATCCATCGGCAACCATAACCTTGAATCCTTCAAACTCCTCTGTTTGCAGCCCCTTCTTGGCTACCACAACTTCATCAATGAAGTTATGAGTTGCTCCAGTATCGATCAAAGCAACGATTCGCTGCCCTTTGATCATCCCACGAACCTTGAATGATTCGTTTATTTGAAAACTAGAAAGTTGAGCTAAAACTCCACCACTTTCCTTCTCATCTCTGGACTCTTCTGGAGCTCTATCTTCTTCATTTTCTTCAAAATCAGATTGCTGGTCGGAAAAATCAGAACTACTTTCCCCAGCAGAATAGTACTCAATCTGATTGAACTTAACCCCTTTAGGACAAACATGGTCTTGAGACCATTTTTCCTGACACCGGAAACACAACCCTTTTCTTCTGAGTTCATTCAGGGTTTCTTGATCCAACCTGGTGACATGGGGATTGCAATTCTTGAACTCCTTGTTCTGAGGTCTCAAATGATTTTTATGCTGAGGCCTTTTTCCTTTATCCCTTTTCTGAAAAGGGGAGTTTGACTGAAATTTTGCCTTAGGAGCAGCCCACTCCATGTTTCTCGCCTTTTTCATGGCCTCTTGCAGGGTTGGTGGATCAAAGGCTTTAATCCAACCTTTGAGTGGTTCTGTCAAACCCTCACTGAAAAGAATCACCAACCTTCGCTCCGTGATTCCAGTCACCATGACTGAAAGTCTCTGAAACTCCGCAATGTAGGCATCCACTGTGCCATACTGTCTCAATTGAGCGAGCTCTCTGAAATGGATCTCAGGATCTTTTTTCTCAAACCTTTCGATGAGCCTAGTGGTGAACTCATCATAAGTTGTGATAGACCGATGACCCAGAGTAACGAGGCCATGGTACCACCACTCGTGCGCCACCCCATCAAGGTGTAGCGTAGCGAACTTGATCGCTTCTTCTTCCGCCATAGGTCTGAGAGCTAGATATTTATCCAGCTTTTGAATCCAAGCTCGGGCTGAACTTGTATCACTCCCATCAAAATGAGGAAGTATAACTTTGTTGACAGCTTGGTAAAAGTCTCCTTGATTTGATGGTCTTCTTTGATCAAAGTTTCTTCCTTGCCCTTTGTTCTTCCTCTTATGATCCATGAAATCATTGAAGGACATGTCCATCCTGATGTCGACAGGTAGAGAGTCATACTCTGTACGGCCAACCCTCAACTGCTCCACGAATGAAGCATTCTCTTTAGGCTCTGGCTGATTGACTACAGGAGCTAGAAAAGTGGGCTTGAATGGTCTGGAAGAGATGTAAGTTTTGTTTGACACTGTCCGGGCTGCATGCTCATCATGCTGGTTGGAAGCACTATGCTCCCCTCTATGGCCTGAGTTGTTCTGTGGAACATTATTCTGCCCCATTTTCCCCATCATGAAAGATACCATGTCCATCAAGGCATCCATATTTTTCCCAAACTCCTTCCCGGGACTCATAGATCTCTCTCTTCCTTTTCCACTGTCATCTCTGTTGCCAGAACTTCTTTCACCGCCACCAAGAATCCTTTCATTTCTTTCATTATCCCCCATTTCTGTTTCTTGTGAAGGCCCTGTAATTAGCCCTCGTACTCGTCGCTTTGACCTTCCGGAGGTTGATACAACTGCGGTTCTAAACTATATATCCTCTTGTATACTTGCCAAATACCTTGCCTTCCTGGCCACCATGTATACCGATTTCACAGATGGTAGGAGTATGGTTCGATATTCATTGAAATAGCTTTGACAAATTCTTTGGTATTTTCCGCTAATGTGATTACAAAGCAAAGTTGGCACCCATATAGAGGAGAAAACCAAAACGCGTAGCGCAAACTCTAACTAATGGCGTCATGATGGCGGCATTGGTCAAAGGATCTAAAACAAGTCATGAGTGTCAGAATTCCACCAGATACAATCAAGGTGGTGAGCATTGGTCGAGGGTCTTCTATTCTAATTGCTGAAGGAAACTCGACGTCATATGTGCTACCCAATCCAATGCGAGTGAGGGGCGTACTCATATACTGAGGGAATACAAAAATAATGCTTGAAAGATAAATGCTGAGAAATGAAATCACTCAACACCCAGAATGTGCTTGCTACCCAAAATGGGAAGTAGCTACCATAGGGCGGAGCTATAACTATTACAATATCTTAATTGAGACTGAGAATTACAACCAGATTTGAACAAGCAAGAATGACTGCCAGTACTACTGTCAGTTTTACAAAATGAGACATATTCGCCTGCCAAAGTCTTGTGGAATTAAAGGATCAGCATTACATCATAGAAAACCACTTCAATCTTGAATGGCAATACCAAACCAAAATGCTTTCAAGGAACAAGATACAGATTTTCTGATTTCTGATTACAATTCTGCTCATTAAATAAAGAAACAGCAGTCTATAGAATTACTAAACTGCTCATACCCTTCACGTATGACCTCCAAATGACTTGAAATAAAGTGCAATATGCTCTAAGAGAGATAACGCCTAGGTAAGGACACAAAACCAGACTTTAAATGCAGCTATCAATAAATGCACAAACCCCAAGACAAATTGCAAAAACACTGGCCGAATGACTGGCTTAAAAATTAAATACACCATAATAAAATTCCTGATTTGATAAAAGAATCGCCCCTAAGTAAATGATATAAAAATGCAATACCTAGAACTATCTTTTTGTCTTTTTTGAGATATGAATAAACATGCAATCACTGTCTAGGAAATAATACAAAAGTCGAAACTAAGCAAATGCTAATTGACTCTAAATTGCTAAATGGAGTCGAGAACAACACAACTAAATGCAACTCACAATACAATGATTCACCACTAGATGTCTCCAAACACGAAGCGATGCCCGAGCTAGGAGGCCTTCATTCCTCAAAGCGATTCCAGAGCCAATCCGGCAGCATAACAGTATAGTCGTCCAAAGATGATGAAATGATGCACCAAGACTCCCCTTTATAATTCTTCCGTTGACTTCGCAAAACCCTAAAATCTGCTTTTAGGTCAAAACCCAATCTCCTCAAGGATGGGCGTACTTTTCCTTCAAAGCATTAGATTTGACATTTTAATTAAATATCATACTTTGAAATATGCGCCCCTCATAACCTTGCTTTGACTTAGGGAATAATTAAATCATCTCTTAATGAGGGCGCCACCCTCAAGGACCCACTTTTAAAAACAACATTAAGTCATTAAGTCTAAGCCAAGGGGTCAACGTTAAAATATAACATTTAAACATGACCCTTTTAATTAAATGACTTAATTTATCCTTCCGAATGTGCCCTGAAGCCAAAACTGAGCAAGACATCTGACCCAACTGAAATCGAAGTCAATCAGAAATGAACTCATCGAGTCAGCTGTAATAGAATTTATCAAAAATAGTAAATCAAAAGTGCTCAATGTCGATGATTTTATACCACCGCTGGAAGCTCTCTTGAAACCTGTAAAGAATTCACCTCATTGAATCTCCTCCATCTCTCAGCAATGACCTCTCAAAAATAGGAAACTTAATTTATCTTCCATCAGCCTTTGGGTTTCCGCAAAAGGCCACCATTACATGAATGATCGTTTGAGATGGGATATTACAAGTCTATTTTATAGAGACTTAATTTTGGGTTGAAATTATTGTACAAAGGCATCCCCCATGAGATAACGACTTTCTGGTATAGATTACCTAAAGTGATCTTGAGAGCTACTCACTATTCCACATTTGTTGACATGTGGTACAAATGTGGCTTGTTGAAATGTCAAGAATGTACGCTTCCTTTCAGGGAGATTCAGAATTGCAACAACTTTTTTATTTTTAGGTATATTGGAACTCCCAATGAAGATGTATGTCCAAGAGTGACTAAGTTGAGAGACTAACATGCCTATCCTTAACATAAGCATCAACACTTAAACCTCATTGTTTCGGACTTGGAACTAAGTGTTGTGGATGAAGATCTACCAGATGATGCTTTTGTTGATAATTATTGTTTAGAAGATATTGAGATTGGATTATTACTTTGAGCCATCACATTGGAGGTTGGAAACACCGAAGGATAGAGGAATTTCCATCATCTCAAGTTAGCTTCTCACTTTGAGATGGTGCTTTGCATGAGAAACATTTTTTGCTTTCTTTCTTACTTTCCTTATTGATGTTGATGGATTTCAAGAATACATATAGTGTGAAGTTTGATTTTGGGAGACAACTAAGGGATTTTTTGTTGAACTCAATATGGATTGTTTTCCAACAAGTTTACGTCTAACTTGATGGAGCTCTGTCATAGCTCAATATGGATTTTTATCGAATAATTCAAGAATTAGCAATTTGGGAGTTTGAGAAAATGGTAGTCGAAGAACTTCAAAATTCAGCTCGAAGCAACACCCTTCTGAGGGTTATGAAACAACTTAATAGAGTTCCACTTGATTCACGATTTGTTCCTTCAAAGAAAGATCTTCTCATGAATTTGTATTTACATTGTTCAATGATTATGGTGATGCATGTAGCTAGTTATTTAGTTACATGTATATCAGATATACCAATTGGTTTCTCTTGTATAAATATTGTCTATGTTCATCAAATAATTATCAATCAAGTATTCACCTTCATATATTATATTTTTTTTCATTCAAGGGGTAAACACTTTAGAACCAGAGCTATGAACCAGAATACAACCACTCAACAATACCACCCAACGGTGTTTGAACCTTGGTGGTAAGAACAACAATGGCACCGTTAAACCATCACACCATGTCAATATCGACCACCTTCATATATTATAATTATCAATCATAAAATACAATTTCTTTTTAGTAAAGTGAACAAGATCACATTAATAATATTATCTAACTGAAGACAAAATTCTAAATAATATAACATAATAATAATTATTTAATGATAATAAGTTTCCACAATCCATATCATAAATATGTATATAGCTTCTGGATTTGATTGTGTTCAGATTTTATGCATCAACGTTTCGGATCACACTATCTGATCCATCATCAGGATGAAAGAGAGCAAGAGGAGAAGAAATGGATAATTATAGACTTAGACAAGATAACAAGCAGGGAGGAGGGGGGGAGGTTACACACAAAATGAGGACGAGAAAAGAGATAAGAAAGGAAATAAACAACAAATATAATAATGAAAAAGAAAACCTCACTTGAAAAAAGAAGGAAAAACAATAAATGGAAAATCAAAACCTCAAACTTGAAGAAAAAATAAAACAAATTTAAAATAAATAAAGAAAGAAAAGAGAAACAAGAGAAGAAAGAAAAAAAGAAACAACCACCTGGAATACACCTACACACACCTACACATAAAATAATAAAAATAAAGGAACCTCAAAACTTGAAGAGAAAACAATAAACAAAAAACAAAAAAGATACAACTAAAAATGAAGAAAAATGCAAAGAAATGAAGAAAAAATAAAATGAAAAGAAGAAAAGAAGAGACTAAATACAATGAATAAATAAATAGGAGAAGAAAAACAATAAAGAGGACAAAAGAAGATATATATATGCAAGCAAAAACATTAAAAAGAAAATAAAAGAGGATAAGAGAGACAATGAATAAAACTAAGAATACAAATAAAAGAAGATAAAGAAAATAAGAATAGGTAAAAGACAATATAAAGACAAAGGAAAAATTGTCTAGAAAGAAATAAAAGAAGAGAAAAACAACTCAATAAATCTAAAAACAAAAGAAAAACCACACTAAAAAGAATGAATATATATATATATATATATATATGAAAAAAAATAGAAAGGGGATATGAAAGAACAAAAGAATGAAAAAATAAGAACAAAAAAGAATAAAAGAAAGGATAAATTCAAATATAAAAAATTAACAAAGATAAAATATAAATAGATAAAAGACCAAATAAAGATAAAGGAAAAAATGTCAAGAAAGAAATAGAAGAAAAATAATGTAACTAAATAAATCAAAAAACAAAAGAAAAACCAAACATAAAAGAATATATATAAATGAAAGATGAAAAAGTAAAAGAATGAAAAATAAAAAGAAGAAAAAGAACAAAATTATATTTATATATATATATATATATATATATATATATATATATAAAGAATACCAATTCTAAAAAAATATATAAATAAAAAGAAAGATAAGAGAAAATGAATAAGCTAACAATATAGCTAAAGAACATGAAAGAAATGAAAGAGATAAAAAAATCAAATAGAAAAAGGAGTAGTAGAATGGGAAAAATAAGAATAGATAGAAGATAATTAAATATAAAAATATCTAAAAGGAAATAAAGAAAAAATTTAGAATATATAGAATATATATATATATATAAGAAAATGAAACTAAAGAAAGAGCACAATGGAAAAACAAAAAATGAAAACAAGGATAGGGAAAAAAAACCTAAGAACAAAAGAACAACACCAGTACTTTGGAAAGATCAAGGAAAAAGAAACAGAAAGGAACATGACTAGAGGAGGAAGAATGAAAGGAGGCAACCAACCACCCAAGGGGAAGAAAGGCCCGAAAGGGAGGAGGAAGAGAAAGAACGAGAACGGGGAAGGACAAAGAAAGAGAGGGGGGGGGAAGGAAGAGGCCCCGAAAAAGCTAGGAACGGACCTGGTTGCGAAGGTTAGAAAGCAAGGGTTGTCAGGCAATACTAGTTCACTCCAACCTTCATCACAGTTGAGGTTAGAGGGGCGGTTGCTAATGTGAATGTTTTCCTTGAGCTTTCGTTTGAAAAAATTATCTTCTTGGCACAAGATCTGAGTGTTCTCCAAGCATATGTGGTGCTTTGTAGTTCCCCTCTGTTTTGCCTTCCTTGACATTCGAGTAAGTCGTTTATTTGGGAGGTCATGTTGATTCGTGACTATGTTTGTTTAATTTGATTTTGATATATTGTGATAAAACTAATGTTTTGACTAGCCTTGATTAATCAATTTAATTAAATAAGAATTGATTGCAAGAGAGCTTAAATTAATTTTGGAATTAAAACAATAATTAAATAGTAGTGGTTGTGAAAAGATGCTATATGCATTTTGATTATGAATCATTAAATCAATCGGTGAGATTAAATGTTTAATGAAAAAGAAATAAATATAAATAAATTTAAATTTAAATAAAATAGAACTACAATGGAGTGTGTTAATAAATAAATAGTAAAAAGCAATATTAAAGATGAAAAGAGTTTCATGCAAGAGCATGCACAACTCTGAACTGCTAGTTGAAAAAGAAACCGGACGTAATTGGAGATTTTTGTGTTTTACTAGATTTTTGGATTTGGAAGATAAGAGGGCTTTTCTTTTGGTTATCAAGAGGAGATTTTTTCAGTTTTCAGAGACAGAGAGCTCGGGGTTTTTTTTTTAAAGAAGTGGCGGTTGCTGTCGAAAAGGGGATCTCGGCCTTGGTCTTCACCTCAGCCAGCGTTGGATTCAACATATATATATATTCCACCTCGGTGGTGAGCATCCACAAAAATATACAAGTATGTTTTAGTTTGTTTACGCAGTTGTTATCTACTATTGGTATATACATTATTATCATTTCAGCTATTGCAAAATCAAATTTGTCTCGTGCGTATAAGTAAATGAGTCTGTGCCCACTATGGCTCCTTACCTCCCTTTGAAAGTCGATGGTGTTGCTGTTTAGGGTGTGTTTCTGCCTTGGGGCTTCATGTTTAATGCTTATTTTGGTAGTTTCCATTACTAGAATTTAGTCCATGGTAGTCGAAATTCCCCATTATGCCTCTTACACCAAGCCGATTTCTCCAGCTCTGCATATGTCTTTCATGTTTGAGGGTGCGACTTGTATTCTTTATTTGAAGGGCGTATTTTTATTAGTTTTCAGTCCGGTCACATAGAATTTTCTAACTCCTTCACCTTCCATTGAATCTCCTTACTATTCGCCCTTTTGTAAACCTGATATTTGGATTATTATTGTTGGCTACCTTCGAATGTTGGCTTCTAATGGCTTTCCCTTGTAAGCTGGTCGACGTTTTGACTTAGTTGTATAAACTCTGAGGTTTCTGTCTATCAATTTTGGGGAAAAGCGTCTGATTTCGTTTAATTGCATAAAATCTTACACCATTGATCTTTGATCTGATCACCACAGCATTCGGCTTGCAGCCTTTTGGATATTCTCTTATCATCGACACAAAGCATATAAATTTTCATATTAAATCGATGATTAGGGGAGTTCTTTTACTATGGTTCGTTGTTTTCCTTCTTTAACCTCCACTATGCGCTCAGGAAAGCGTCTCTTTCTCGTTATTTTCTTTGGTCGCTGCTCTCTCTTGGAAGCCTGCCCAAGCTTTAGTATTGCTTTGAATTTTCGTATTAGAATGCATTACGGTCTGCAAGTTCCTTGAGGAATGAAATATATAAAGTTTGGCATATTGCGATATAATTTCCATATGCCTTTGCGGGATCCAATGTGATCATATAAATGGTATTTAAATTTTCTCCTCTAGGCGCCTCACCTCTGTCCTTCCTTTGCTGTGAGAATTTCCTTCCTTGCGCCCTCTCTATCTTCTCCATTCTCTCATGATAACCTTAATTTTGAAATACTCACCTAGCCCAAGATAACCGATAGCAATCGTGACTGGTTAGGGACTGAAATGAGGACATGTTCAGCGCACCTGACAACTGCCAGATCTCAGTTTGGAATTCGTTTTGCTCGGTATTCGCCATTCGAGTCTCTTTGGTGGCATCCTCCTTTTCTTAGAAGCCGGCTGACATCAAATCATGAATGTGGTCATCTTTTGGGTTAGCGTCGGAGTGTAGTAAGTCTAGGAATGATTTATTCAGCTTAAGATTTCATATATTGCTGCCTTCATATCAGTTGGTAGTCTTATGCTGTTGCCTGCCGTATTCAATGAATCTTCAGTGGAGAAAGTCGATCTGATTTCAGTTTGATTCATTTAGCATCACCAAATCTTCAGTGGGGAAAGTTGATCTGATTTCAGTTTGATTCATTTAGCATCACCAATATTCTCCATAAGAACATTGCCGCTGTTTAAATGGTGGAGATGATTTGCATCTCTCAGAACAATTTATCTTGCATTCAACTGCTGCGCTTCCTTTAAGATTCGCTGCCTGGCTTTTTGTGCTTTGATTTTGTTTGTTAACTTTACCCTATTATTTGCAGTTCATAATACTCTTATATTATAGTAAATTACGTTATAGGCTGCACTTTTGGTATATGAATTTATAAATGGACGCCAGATTATATTTGATATATTTTTAGTTAATAAATAAATGTATATGTATATATTATAACCTACAAAAATAAGAAGATGGTTCAAATAAGAATTCTAATTGGATTGTAAGGTGGTTAAGTAATCTAGTTAGGAGGATAGTTGAACATGTAGAAAAGCAAACAAGTATTAAATTAAAGGAAGAAGGTGTATGTACTCAATTGAGAATTAATGACAAATGAGAATCTAAATTGGTTATATCTAATTGTTTATAGAAATTAAGTAAATAATACCATTTATCTAGAGGAAGTTATACTTATTGAAATCTTTACTAATAATTGTTGCTTGACAAGCTACTGAACGAAGTAACTTCTTATTGCAAAGGTTGTAATCTTTGGCACTATCTTATGAATGTTGTGGATTGCATTTGATTAGCAAAGGTATGATATTGGGAAAGTAAAAATGTTATTCTATGAGTACTCCAAAATAATTGACTAGGTCATTCTTTTATATGATTGAATTTATTATTATATTACATATTGTGTTGAATGTGGAGTGTGAGTGAACTTGGTTATTGTTCAAGTGGATGTGATCATCATTTATGAAGTTGTTCTCATTTGCTTGGTTATTGTGAGTTGGCTTAAAATAGTGTACTTCATGGTTGTAATGTTGAATTAGTTCCTTGCGGGAATTTATGTGAGCGATTTTGGAATCTTAAGCTATTTTTTCTCATTGTTCTAATTTTGATATTGAGTTGAATTAAGTAACATGAATTGTGGAAAAATAAAAAGAAAATCTCCCTTGGATGCAATGTTGGTATTGTGGTTGTTTGATTTGTGGATGGTTTTGATGGATCTCTCTTGACATGGCCTCCTCTTGAGTTGATTTTGTTTTGAGGAGATTTTATATGCCGAAGTTTTATGTTGGAACCTTGTTGCTTCGTTTTACCCTCGTTTGTGGGTTTTCGGTAGTCATTCTTCTTGGGCTTCCAGAGGAGGGGAAAGAATATGTTGCTTCATAATTGATTCTCATTTTGGATTTGTGAATGGTTTCTCTTATGCTCGTTTTGTTGTTGGTGGGTTAAGCCTTGCACCTGAAAGGTGGTTTTCTTTACTATGAAGTTCTAGCGTGAGATGGTGCATGCCTCACGTGGTAAATGATATTTTGTTCGGTTTTAGTATCTTGTGCAAGTTGGCTTCCCGTTTGTGGTTTCAAGTTTTGTTGCTAGAAAGGGGGAGTGGCTCTCAATGGGGGTCCGACGCTCAATGTGGTTGGTCCAGGGTAACCCTTGAGAGTTTAATCAAGTGATAACTAATTAATTAGGGGGAATGGGTAGTACCTCACATTAATTCAGATAATGTAGCCTCACTCATGGGCCCAAGTGCTCATTTAGGTTTGGATGAGTGGTAAGGGTCTGAATGGTGAGATCAACGACTCTTCCTTCCTATAGTATCCCACACTGTCTGTTTTAATTTTAGTGAGAAGAGCCTGAGTTTTATGTTCCTCTTGCCGCGGAGTCATGTTATTGTTCTCCTGACTGCTTTGCTGAGGATCCTTCTTGTCTTCTTCTAGCACGGGGGGTGGGACTTCAAGGTCATGTGGTCGAGTGGAACGTGCAATGCACCCCATTGGGTCCCCAACCGTCGATCGAGAAGTGCAAAATTGTACCTTTGTAGTGAATCCTGAGTTATACCAAAGTGGATCCAACTTGCAACTTTGTATTCATACATTTCAAATGTATTATTCCATGTTATTGTATTCTTCCCATACATGTTGGGAAGAAGCATTGTATTGATGTAAACCTTGAGCAATGTATCTTCATGTTATTAATGTATTGTCAATGTTCATGTTATTATCTTATGGTTATTGGTGTATGTCTATCTTTCATGTAATGTAAAGATGTTGATACGAAAAGTAATGCAATTATGTAACCCCAAGGGACTTTGTTATATGTTGTACATGTAAAGTTGCATTTCATGTGATGTATGTTGTTGCATGTTAGTTACTTTAAAAAACAAAATTGTGCCATAAATGTTAGATATGTTAGTTTCCTTGGGGGTTGTGTGGTAGGGCATTACATGCTTAGTTGAAGAAGAATGATCTGCAATTGTCGATTTGACAACACGATCATGTTTGATGTCTGCATTGTGCTCCTTACTTCTTGTGCCAAAAGAATGACTCATTTCACCTATATACGGGATGCCACAAGATCAAACTACCTTGTAGACCCCAGACTCAAGTAATATGTCTCTCGAGTCCTTGAGAGAGAGGAGACAGTGTTTCATGGTTGAGAAAGGTTTGAAAGCACAATGAATCCCTTTTTTCGAAAAGATCTTGGAGATTTTTTGGGAAATGCCTTCAATATAAGGAAGAGAAGCACCAGGGAGGAAATCAGGCTTGGAGGTTGGGGAGTTGGAGTGGAAACTCTCCCTAGCATGGCTAAAGAGTCTAGAGATCTGCCTATTTTTGTAGCCAAATGTTTAGGATGAAGACTTTACGAAGATGGGCTAACTCTTGGTCCAAGTAATCTTCATCACAAATGCAAAATGCCCTCAAGGCGAGGGTTTTGAGGATACCACTTTTTTGACAAGGGTGGTGATGAGAAGACAAGTGGAGATAGAGGTCGATGTGGGTGGCCTTGCGAAAAACCTAACGACCTAGGGAGCCATCAGGTTTTCTGACGAGCAAGATGTCGAGGAAAGGGAGTTGGCCATTAGATTCAATCTCCTTAGTAAAGGAGATGTAATGGGCCAAGCTATTGAGGTGGGCATGAATTTTTTCCAACTGGTTGAGCCCATGCGACCAACACACATTGGTGTCATCCACATAGCGCTTCCACCATTTTGGCTAGAGTGTTAGTATTGTCTAACAACCCTTGCTTTCTAACCTTCGCAACCAGGTTCATTCCTAGCTTTTTCGGGGCCCCTTCCTTCTCCCCTCTCTTTCTTTGTCCTTCCCCCTTCTCATCCTTTCTCTTCCTCCTCCCTTTCAAGCCTTTCTTCCCCACAGGTGGTTGGTTGCCTCCTTTTGTTCTTCCTCCTCTTCCTCCTCTTATCATGTTCCTCTCTATTTCTTTTTCCTTGATCTTTCCATGGTACTTGTGTTGTTCTTTTGTTCATAGGTTTTTTCCCTATCCTTGTTTTCATTTTTTGTTTTTCCATCGTTGTGCTCTTTCTTTAGTTTCTTTTTCTTATATATATATTCTATAGGTTTTTATTTATTTCCTTTGCTTTTAGATATTTTTTATATTTTAAGTATCCTTCTTTCAGTTCTTATTTTTTCCATTCTACTATTCATTTTTATATTTGTCTTTTTTCTTTATTTTCATTATTTCATGTTCTTTTATTTATATTCGTTGGCTTATTCATTTTTTCTCGTCCTTCTTTTATTTATATTTTTTAGGGTGGTATTCTTTTATATATATATATATGTTATTTTTTCTTTTTTTCATCTTTCGTTTTTCTATATATATATATATATATATATATTCTTATATGTTTGATTTGTCTTTTGTTTTTTTATTTATTTAGTTACATTATTTTTCTTCTATTTCTTTCTCAACATTTTTTCCTTTATCTTTATTTGATCTTTTATCTATTTATATTTTCTTTTAACTTTGTTAATTTTTTATATTTGAATTTATCCTTTCTATTATTTTTTTTTGTTCTTTTATATTTTTGATGTTTTTAAAAATAATTTAATACATACCCTTGTGAAACTAACTTTATTAAAACTATAGCCTAACAAAAATAAAAAATAAAAAATAAAAACAATAGAAAATATTACATATTGACTCACTAGAACTTTCTCGAATAATCAATAGCATAATTTTCTGTAGGCGTAGTCTCCGCGTGCTATAAACGCCTTGTGAGGGCGGCCCATAGAAATTTTTTTGGTCCTGTAGACGGAATTAAATTCATTTGACTGCAGGCCTTCTAGAGAAAATGCTTTCCTATTGTCATTTTTCCCTTCAATAAAAAATTATTATTCGCCAGTTTGCCTCCTGAATGCATCCTAGGTGATCTTACTCTGACCCAGCCGAGGAGGACAATTAATGTTCATACAAAAGTAGAACATAAGAAATGTACCGCAGGTTTGTAGAGTCTTAAAAACTTTCTGCACTGACCCCATAACAAGTTTAAACAGAATTTATGCCATGGGTTTTTGGGGGTTGAGCCTAGCAGGAGCTGGATTCGTTAGCATTGGGATATGGCAGGCCTTCTCAACAGCCAAGATCTATCTCACCGAATCATGTTCATCGCCTCAGGCATCCACAATCTACAGGAAAAGACCTTTTTATACTGCAGAGCTCGCATTCATAGCCGCCCTTGCAAGTTTATTCATTGTCAATGGAGTCACAACTACAATCCACGGACTTGAAAATGGAGATCATCTTGGACTTGCAATACAACTGGAAAAATCAGGTGTGGCATCGATTTTCTTACTGTATTCAATTGTCTCTATCGTTTCCGAGTGCACCCAATTGCTTCCTTTGCCTTGGGAGGCCTGTAATTTGATTGCTCTTTTGGCATTTGGTGAGGAATTCCTCGTTTTTTACCTTCAAAAAGAGGGCTCAACAGGACTTGAAAATAGGTATTACAGTTTAATTTTGTTGCCCATTTGTGTATGTATTTTATGTAAGGCCCTGGAGATCCCATACCCAAGTTCTGTTTTGCCTCCTCTAGGCTTCAGTATGGGGTTAATTCTTCAGGGGACTTGGTTTATTCAGATGGGCATTTCATTTTTCACTGGATGGATTGTTCATGGATGCAAAATATCTGAAAAGGTTGGAGGAGACTACACTATCCACTGTAACAGTCATGCTAATGGTCACAGAGGCATGGCCATTGCAACCCTTCAATTCAACTGTCATCTGGCCCTACTGTTGATCTGTCTGCTTCCTGCCTATTCATATCTCAGTACAAAGTATGTGAAATCTGATGCTATGAATTACAAACCGTTGAATGAACAGTCAGAAGAATTGCAAGATTTGGGTGTTTCGAATGTTGAAATTGGATCCCAGTTTGCATTGGATTCTGATGACGACGCAACCGATGAAGCTCCGCTGCGTAATCATAAAACCATGTCTGAGATTAATGGTATTAATCGAGTTTCAGTTTGAAATTCTATGAGCTTTAGTTTAGGCTGGAAATGGTATTCTCCTCACCTTTTTCAGTATTATTACCTTAGTTGGTGTAAGCGTGGATATGGAGCAGCTGACATGTTGTGCACATAACTTTAAGTTAGTTCGGGTCACTTGTAGGGATTTATCAATTAGGTTCAGGATCATGCTGATTTTGAAAGGCTATGGAGTTGTTACTGCCAATTATTGACCTCTACAATTATTTCTGTGGTTTCTAAACTCTTGAGAGATTTATTGAAACAGCTTAATAGAAGATCTTGGGTCTCTAGTGCAGTTGCTTGTTAGGGCCATTCACAAGGAGTATGTTTGTAAATATGATCTGCATATCCCTCTGGGATACTGGGTACTTTATTAACAATGCTTTTATGCTTTTTAATATTTTACTGGTCACAAGACCCTCAAGTTTTTATTTTTTATGCACTATTCATTACATTGAGAAGATTGTTTATCTGCATACCCTTAAATCGCTGAATGCTTACCTTCCCCAATAGATTGGGAAGAGGATTGAAATACTTTTTGTTGTCACACTCACAGTTTGTGCAACTGCCATTTCAGACTGAGACACATATTGGTAAGTTTAGTATATACAACAATAATTGTATTGCTTACATTTCGTTATCATTACTCTTTTACTATAGGATTTATATAAGATTTTCTCTATGGCATATATAGTAGAGCAAAGCTCTAAATTGTTAATATTTTAGATTGCCAATTTAAGCTTGAGATGGCTGCTTTTTTTGTGCATGGAATCTTAAGTTGACATGTTCAGTCACTTACAGTGACACTGTCAAGAGAATTGATTTTGTTTTGAATTTGGTTGTATCAAGTAGCAAATCACCAGTTTTGAAAAAGAAGTATTCAAATGCATTTTAGCCATGAAAGTGTTTAAGCAACTACTTATATCATGATTGTTGAATTACATAGTAAACTATTGCAGCAATAAATGAAGTGTACAAATTTTAGTGTGTTCATGTATTAACTGCTATAATGGAAATGCAGAAAGCATATAAAATCCGCAAATTATAAATGTACAACACATAACACCATATTTAGGTGGAGAAACCCTTTTGAAGAAAACACTCGACCAGAAACTAGGGCCACAAATCTGTATTAATCTTCAATGAACAATCACATGGATAGAACAAACTTCCTCTTGTGAATTTGACAACATTCCAACAGCACCTGTGTACTTGTAAATAAGCTCATTTTTTTTTATTTCATGCCTCCAATTTATAGAAGAATGGAAGAGAAAAACCACAATTGGTTTCCCAAAATGATCTACCAAAACCATGGTTTAATGCAAAAACCCACACACCACATGAAGAACATCTTCTGAGAATAGAAAAAAGCAATAATAACATCTTTGAATAATTGTCTTCACATGGGCACAACTCCCAAAAAGGGTGTCCTAATTCCTCCACCAACATGCATGAGACCCACCCGATAAATGCAAGATGCTCCATAACTCCCTACTAGCGCCTAGGATTGGGAAAGTGCCATAAAATACATAAATTACCTGAAATCATTTTGTAACTGCCACTATTATGCTCCACATCCTTCATGAATGCCACTACAACTAATATTTGAAGTCAAGCGAGAGTAATAAAATAATCTCTCAACAACATGAATGTCCAAATATCCATTCCAAGATTATTGGAGATGCAACATTAATACATTAGAATTGCAATTAAATATAACACATTAAAAATCCACAATTTCTCTTATCAACATTCCTCTCTTAATTTGAAATACACTTTGAATGAAATTCAATTAATAGAAACAAATATTGGGCTGCACTTCATTTTTATATCACATGCAACTTTATTGGTATAAGAAAATAAAATCACAATGCTGTACTTTCACTTTCTATACTATATGATTCCAAAATATTCCCTATATCATATGGTGTAGGCTCTATTAACAAGTTTGAATTACATGAAAAAGAAGCGACCATACAGTATTATGAAGTGTATGATAATTGTATGAAATTTCAGGTAAAATAGAAACCTCAGTGTATGGGGATAACCACATCACATAATGGGAGATGCTTTTTCTAGTTGTCAAGTATCATGATATTTACATACTAATTTACTCGCTTCCTTCATAGCGAGAATATGAATGTGGTGATTATGCCATTTCCATTAGGATTTTGGCTTCCTATGTAGATATTTTTTTCCTTCATCAGCTCCCCCCTGTTGATCATGTTTTGTTTTGCACTTTCTATGTGGCTTCCCAATCCTCCTCTCCTATAGTTTTCCAATAGCCATCACACTATAATCCGCTTTGGTGTTGGATATGCAATCGATGACATTTCTTGTCTTTCCCAACTCATGACCAGTTACCATTCTACTTCTTTCTCTAGTTTTGTGATCAATTATGTTTTTTTTCTTCCATATCCTTTGGAAGGCTGCCCTTAACTCTTTTCTCCAAAGGATTCACCATTTTACTTCACCTTACCCTCACGATTCCTCCACTATAGACTTCGGTAATGGTGGTGAGTGTAAATATACGAATCAGAAGCTTTATTTTTCTCTAGTTCATTACCCTCTTTCCCTATCTTCTCAGCATAGAGATTAATGCAGTCTCATCTGAAAGAAGAAACACATGTTTCTTGTATTATAGTGGCACGATCTCCTAGATGCCCTCTGTTGTTCCTCAAAAACCTTTTTGTGTGCCCTCCTCCAGAAGACAACCCCTACTTCAGACATTGACCACTAGGCCTGGAATTCCTGTGCTATTTCTCTCTATGATTTTCCAAATCAACCTATCAACAGATTCTACATTCCTCCCCCTTGTTCTTTCCTGCTGATGCCAAGGGAGCTATATAAAATTTTGTATCGGCAAAGCAACAGACTGTAAGGGACTTCATATTAAATTCCTCAAGTATGATGTGGATTCACTTGCCTTTTCTATGGTAGAACCATTTTGTGTGGTTGTTTGCTCAGGATTCCTCTCTTTCTTTAATTTAATTCAATTCGTTTGATTATAGGACTATTATCATTGGACATAAATTTACCAAATTTTATGCAGTGTGTGAAACATGAATCTTTATGAGCATTTGAAGTGTGGCATGCAGAGGAGAGAATAAAGCAACAGACTGGCCTTAGTGGCCTTAGGAGAGACTTAAAGGCTATTGATCAACTTTCACATGTTGGGATATCATTGAGGAGGCTTATTAGTATATTTCAATATATTTTGCTGGTTTGTAGACTTTAGGAAGGCCTCTGATTATGTGCAGAGACACGCTTTTCTAGAACCTTTGTGATGTTGGTATTTTGATTCTTTCGTTATGGTCATCATGATGTTCTATGAGTAGTTGTTGGTCATTTCTGAACTCTTCCTACTCTCTTTGACTTTGTCAACAGTATCATTAGAGTCAAGTATTGGTGTCCTCTCTTCATGACTTCTTTGGTACTTATATTAATGTGCTTGAGGACTTTATCTAGCAGTATACTTATGTTTAAAATGTTTGTATTTTATACAATGTTTTGATTGTTATACTACTCTTTGGGGATGATGTCCTCTCCCACTTTGCAGACAATTTAACACCTTTGCTTATGTGAGCTTTGGAAGCCTTTGGTGAAAATGGTCTTCACTACATCCTGTGGAGCTCTTTCCAAGTTTTGGTTTTCCTATAATAGTGTTCCTTTAAACTTTATACTTGGGAGTACAGTTTATTTTTTAGTTTGAACTCTTATCTCTTAGTCATGTTTTTGCAAGGGACATGCATTACTTTTTGTCATCGAGTACCATTTTTTTCAGATACATTTCTAAGATGTTCATTTGTACCTCTTTGTTGTAGTCAAAAGGCCTATAGTTCTTTATGGGCTGGAGGTTTGTGGTTCGGCATTTTGCAACTTGTCTTGTATTGAGAGGGTCCAAACTCTCATGCTCTATTATATGATTCACTACAAAAGGATTGGTACTCCATCCATCGTCCAATCAGAGTTTTCTTTGGAAGCTTTTGGTGAAAATGGTCTTCAACACATCCAGTGGTTCTCTTTCCAAGTTGTAGTTTTCCTACAACTATGTTCTTTTAAACTTATACTTGGGAGTACAGCCATTCTGTTAATGTTTCATGCAGCATTGTTGCAACTTCCAGTGATTTCATTCCTTGAAGAAATTAGATAATGGTTATCTGATTTATAAGATCTCAAAAGGCACGAATTAGAAGTCATTTCGGTTTGCTAAAAAGAAGATAAACATTAAATGGCATAATCATTATTAATTGTTAAAGAGACGTATTTATTAATAGCCGACTTCATCTTAAGTGGCGCGATTTTATTTTAAAAGAGACGTCTTTGCATAAGAGGCCGACGTTTCATTTTTGGAAGATCACATCCTTTGGATTTATCCTATTGACATCTATAAAAGGAGATCACTATTATTCATTCAATATCAATTTGAAGGAAGTTTGAATACTCACTCAAGTGCAAATTATTCTAAGGCTGTGCAGATTCTTCTTTAGATCAATGTGAGTTCATTAAAGGCAGTATTGTTTACTGTCAAATTCTGTGTGTTATCTAATTCTATATATTGTGAAGGTGAAGCAGAATTGGCCCTTGTATTGGCCTCATTGTAAAGAGAATTATTGCCATTACTTATATATAAAAGAGAGATCTTTGTTGCTGGGTTTTTCTCCCTCAAGAGGAGGGTTTTCCCAGGGTATATGCTGTGTTACTGTGTCTGATTTTGAATTAATTTTCTGTGCACTTATCTGATCACTAAATTTAACATGGTATCAGAGCCAGGTTTGAAGAAGATCGTGGTTAGATTTGTGCTTTCACAGCATTATTCTATTCTTTGTTGAAGGTTCTTATCTATCTTCACAACATTCAAAATGGTGAACGGATTGAAGATCGAGGATAGACTCGATGGAGCTTCAAACTACACCTCATGGAGATTCCGAATCATGCTTACATTGGAGGAGAATGATTTGGTTGAATTTGCAGAGTCCAAGGTTCCCGAACCTGAAGAGGAAGAAGAGAAGCTGCAATGGAGGAAGAAAGATATCAAAGCAAAGAAGTTGCTAGTTGACTCCGTTAAAGACCACATCGTCCCTATTGTTTCCAAGTTGAAGACTATGAGGGAGATGTTCAAAACCTTGGAAGAAATGTATGAAATCAACAACACCAGTCGGGCTCTTGCGCTGAAGCAACAACTTCATCATGTGAAGATGTCGAAAGGAGAGACCGTGATCGCCTACTTCATGAGGATTGCAGAATTGAGAGATCAGCTCTCCACAATTGGTCATATGGTTGAAGATAAAGATTTGACAATGCTTGCACTCAATGGCTTGCCATTATCTTGGGAGTCCTATATTCAAGGAATTAGTGCAAGGTCTAAACTCCTGAAGTTTGATCGTTTGAGGGCTGACTGCATCCAAGAGGAATCAAGGTTGATGGCTAGAGGTGTTGGTCCAAGTTCTTCTAATCAAGAAATCCATGTTCTTGCAGCCCAAGCCTCGAAGAAGAAAGGAAAGGGTGGAAAGAAGGGACACTTCAAGAGGAATCGTGATAAAGGAAATGATGATGCTTCCCCTCCCAAGAAGAAGCGAGATTTGTCTAAAATTCAATGCTTTAGGTGTGACAAGTTTGGTCATTTTGCTAAACATTGCCCTGACAGACCTAAGCATCAAGCCTTCGTTGCAGATGTAGAGAATGTTTCTCCTCAGAAGGATGAATATCTGTTTTGCTCAGCCTTGTCAAGCAATGTTGCCACCGACACCAACACATGGTTGATTGACAGTGGTGCTTCTCGTCACATCACCAGGTTCAAGGAGCACTTATCAAGCTTGGTGAAGAAAGACTCTTTGGAACAAGTTATCATTGGAGATGATGCTAGCTACACCGTGAAAGGGATTGGGACCTCTACTCTCCATTTGGATTCAGGTATCACACTTCAGTTGAGCAATGTTCTTTATGTTCCGGGGATCAAGCGCAATCTCATCTCTATTTCAGCCCTAGAAGATAAAGGATATCAAATTGCCATCTCAAAAGGCAAAGTTCTTGTATGGATGGAGAACTCTAGTTTCAAGGATGCTCAAGTTATTGGAGTGAGACATGAAAGTCTTTACAGGGTTTGCACTCGTCCTCTACAAGCCTTGGTTCATGATACTTCTTCTCTATGTGATCTTTGGCATCGAAGATTGGCGCATCTACACTTTCGTGCCTTGCCTATTATGGAGAAGATGGTGACAGGTCTACCTAAGTTCGACAAGGAGCATGAAGGCACTTGCAAGGGATGCGCTCTAGGTAAGAATGTAAAAGCCACTTTTCATAGTAGTGAAAATAGATCTAAGAGTATTTTAGATCTCATCCATTCAGATTTATGTGGTCCTATGTCTGTTCCGTCTTCAAGCGGATTTTTGTATTATGTACTGTTTATTGATGATCACTCTAGGAAAACTTGGATTTATTTCTTGAGGTCTAAAGAGTCTGAGGAAGTATTAGCTAGATTTAAGGAGTTTAAAGCCTTAGTAGAAAACCTTTCTGGTAAAAGAATTAAGGTCCTTAGATCTGACAATGGTGGTGAATACACCTCTAGCAGTTTTCTAGACTTTTGTACAGATGCAGGGATTAAGAGGGAGTTTTGTGTTCCCTATAATCCTCAGCAGAATGGTGTTGCAGAAAGAAAGAACAGGACAATCATGGAAGCAGCAAAGGCCATGATTCATGATCAAGATTTGCAGACTTTCTTATGGGCAGAAGCCTCCAGGACAGCTGTATATGTGCAGAACAGAAGTCCTCACAAGGTCTTGGAGAATATAACTCCGGAAGAAGCCTTCACAGGGAAGAAGCCTGAAGTCAGTCACTTAAGAATCTTTGGATGTCCTGTTTATATCCATGTTCCGAAGGAGAAGAGAACTAAGTTGGAGCCTTCTGGCAAGAAGGGCATCTTTGTGGGCTACAGCGAGACATCTAAAGCCTACAGAATTTACATTCCAGGACAAAAGTTGATCGAGATCAGTAGGGATGTTACTTTTGAGGAAGACATTGCATTTAGGAGATCCAAGGGCACTCACATGGAGATCAGTAACGAAGAGTCTCCTCAGGATATGGAAGTTGACCATACTCCTGAGATTCAGAGGGAGACTGTTGAACCAAAAGAAGATGCTGATCCTGTTGAACCCTTGGAGCCTACTGATGGGCCTACTGACATTGTCATTGGAAGAAAGAGACCTCTATGGGCTAGGCGCACTATGCAAGAGGCAGAAAGCTTTGCAGCTCCTAGAGGCACATTCAGAGAAAGTAAAAGGCCTCATAAGTTCTTCAATTATGTTGCCTTGATGAGTCAGATTATTGATTCAGAGCCTTCATGTGTTGAAGAAGCATTCAGTCATCAGGTTTGGAGAGATGCAATGGCAGAGGAGTATCAATCAATTCTGAAGAATGATGTTTGGGACATTGTTCCTAGACCTAAGAGCAAATCAGTGGTATCTTCGAAATGGCTCTTCAAAATCAAGCATGCTGCAGATGGGAGCATTGAGAAGTATAAGGCAAGATTTGTGGCTCGAGGGTTTTCTCAGAAAGAGGGAGTTGATTACGAAGAAACATTTGCTCCTGTTGCCCGTTACACTTCTGTTAGAACTATCATTGCCATTGCTGCATCGAGAGGATGGAAGATTCATCAGATGGACGTGAAAGACAACTTTTCTCAATGGTGTAATTGAGGAAGAAGTTTACATTGAGCAACCTGATGGTTTTGAAGTTCATGAGAAGGAGTCACATGTGTGTAAGTTGAAGAAGGCCTTGTATGGTCTTAAGCAGGCTCCTTGTGCTTGGTACGAAAGGATTGATCGGTACCTATCTAGTTTGGGCTTCTTGAAAAATGATGCTGATTCAAATCTCTATTTCAAGGTAATCAATGGTGATACATTAATATTGGTTTTATATGTTGATGATTTGATTCTTACTGGAGAAGATCACCTGATTCTCAAGTGCAAGAAGGAGTTGACTTCAGAATTTGAGATGAAGGATCTTGGGCTCATGCATTACTTCCTTGGTTTAGAAGTCTGGCAGAAGCCAGATGAGATGATTCTAAGTCAAGGAAAATACACCATTGATATACTGAAGAGATTTGGCATGATGGATTGCAAACCCATGTCCACACCCATGGAAACCAACCTACATAAGTTGAAGGAGGCTGCAGCCAATTCAGACTTGGTGAATCCTACATTGTATAGACAGTTGATTGGGTCTCTGATGTATCTGGTTAACACTAGACCTGATATTTGCTATGCAGTGAGTGCACTTAGCCAGTTTATGTGTGATCCGAGACAGATACATCTTGTGGCAGCTAAACATATCCTGAGATACTTGCGTGGCACAGTTGGTTATGGGTTGAGGTATACTTCAGATGCAGACTTGGAGTTACATGGTTTTACAGATTCTGATTGGGCAGGGTGTGTCACAGATTGGAAGAGCACCTCTGGTTGTTGCTTCAGTTTGGGTTCTGCTATGATTTCCTGGTGTAGCAAGAAGCAGTCATCTGTAGCATTGAGTACAGCAGAGGCTGAGTACATTGCAGCTTGTATGGCAACTCGGGAAGCAGTGTGGCTTCGTAAGCTCCTTACAGGATTGTTTGGACAATCAATGGAGCCTACCATCATCCATTGTGATAATCAGAGTTGCGTGAAGCTTTCTGTCAATCCTGTGTTTCATGACAGAACGAAGCATGTTGAGATCAAGTACCACTACATCAGAGATATGGTACTGCGAAAGGCTGTACAGTTGAAGTACATCAGCACTGATGAGCAGACGACAGATATTCTCACCAAGCCTCTCTCTAGGATAAAGTTTGTATACTTTCGAGATAAGCTTGGTATGGTGTAGAATCTAGCCTTGACTGAGAAAGAGTCTCAGTATCAGTGAGCTGTTCTATCTTTTACCATAGCATGGTTGTAGCCATTATGGTAGATATCGTGTTGAGGCGATATCCGATATCACGTTGACGTGATACTTATCTTTTACCATAGTATGGTTGTAGCCATTATGGTAGATATCGTGTTGAGGCGATATCCGATATCACGTTGAGGTGATATTTATCTTTTACCATAGTATGGTTGTAGCCATTATGGTACATATCGTGTTGAGGCGATATCCTATATCATGTTGAGGTGATATTTATCTTTTACCATAGTATGGTTGTAGCCATTATGGTAGATATCGTGTTGAGGCGATATCCAATATCACGTTGAGGTGATATTTCTTTGTTCACCATAGCATGGTTGTAGCCATTATGGTTGATATCGCAGTGAGGCGATATTTGACATTACAATGAGGTGATATGTCTTGAGCAACTGGAAGTGTGCTCCTTAGCTGAGAGGGAGTGTTAATGTTTCATGCAACATTGTCGCAACTTCCAATGATTTCATTCCTTGAAGAAATTAGATAATGGTTATCTGATTTATAAGATCTCAAAAGGCACGAATTAGAAGTCATTTCGGTTTGCTAAAAATAAGGTAAACATTAAATGGCATAATCATTATTAATTGTTAAAGAGACATATTTATTAATAGCCGACTTCATCTTAAGTGGCACGATTTTATTTTAAAAGAGACGTCTTTGCATAAGAGGCCGACGTTTCATTTTTGGAAGATCACATCCTTTGGATTTATCCTATTGACATCTATAAAAGGAGATCACTATTATTCATTCAATATCAATTTGAAGGAAGTTTGAATACTCACTCAAGTGCAAATTATTCTAAGGCTGTGCGGATTCTTCTTTAGATCAGTGCGAGTTCATTAAAGGCAGTATTGTTTACTGTCAAATTCTATGTGTTATCTAATTCTATATATTGTGAAGGTGAAGCAGAATTGGCCCTTGTATTGGCCTCATTGTAAAGAGAATTATTGCCATTACTTATATATAAAAGAGAGATCTTTGTTGCTGGGTTTTTCTCCCTCAAGAGGAGGGTTTTCCCAGGGTATATGCTGTGTTACTGTGTCTGATTTTTGAATTAATTTTCTGTGCACTTATCTGATCACTAATTTAACATGCTCTGCAGAGGGTCATGACATTTCAATCCATGATGGATAACAGGTGGGGAATTGTCCTGCAGACAAGCAAGGACAGACTCCAGATTTCTGAATATATGATAAGATAGCTTATGCGTGTTGCTAAGTATGCTCAATGCTATGTATACTTGATGCTAGTATAAGTGAAGTTTTGGCACTTGGAAATGCACTAGTTGATAATAACATAGAAACATAAAGTTAGAACTTTTGTGCTATCCAGAAGTTATATGCTTTTCATTATGTATGCATGAATGGACAAAAGCAGAACTCCATTACTCACAATAGAACTGAAAACACAAAAAAATGAGGGAGCACAAGTCTACAACCCAGAGGCTTTATACCACAGAAATATGGAAAGGACAAAAATAGTAACCATCCTCATGGAAGAGTTCTGTGCACCATACTTTGTGTGTGAAAAATCCCTAAAATCATGACTTCCATGTAAATACTGAAACAGGGGAATACAAACAGGTAAGAGATGTGGCCATTTAAATTCTTTAGGCTCTGTGCTCTATGCATGATTCCATCAGGCAACATTCCTGTGGACTCAGCAGCAAGTCACTGTGTCATCCAGGCAACTGATGCTGTACAAATATGTTATCAATTAACTCCATCAAAGCAACGTGGTGATGGACAACCAAGTATGCCAACACAATTCCACATAAAGCATATAGTACTCTAGTAGATTAGATAAAGTCCACAGGTATGGACAGCAGTAGTGGATGTTATAACACAATATGACCTGTGCATTTGTGCCACCTTATATAAACTGGCTTTTTATTTCCAATACCACAAAATTAGTGCTATTCAGCTTTCTGTAGCACCTCAACTTATAACGGCTCAATAGGTAGTTAAAAAAGTTGTAACTGTCACTGATCAAGAGATGATCCATATTTTATTATTTTCTATATCATGCCTGTCATGCAATTGCATAGGACAATGGAAAGAGGAAATCAAGCTGTAGAGATCAGTTCTTAACATTGCTTGGATATGTGATTCAATGTATGCAGCTTACTCCTGCATATAGAGAATCCTTCATATCCCCTGAGGAACACAGATCAGTTCTTAACATTGCTTGGATATGTGATTCAATGTATGCAGCTTACTCCTGCATATAGAGAATCCTTCATATCCCCTGAGGAACACAGCTGTTTATGAGGTGCTGCTTATTGAGAATATGCTTGTTATGTAGTCTGCTCCTGCAAATGGCAGAGTTTTCTTTTTGAGTATCTGTACATTTGGTTATCTGGTTTACCGTGGTTGATGCTTAGTTTTTTGTGTCATTATTTGATGAAAGTTCAAATTCGAATTTTAAAAATTGTTGAAACATTCAAGGATCTTTGAAGGCTGCAGAATCATCTAGTAATGCATAAATGCACATAATTATATTTTGACCTTTCATTTACTCGGTTAAAAGTTAAAACAAGAGATCTATGACATAAATAAGGAAATTATCACAGAACTTTACCTGGACTGCAAAAAGGACATTAAAATCCTTTTTCAAACAATGTGTTCCTTGTCAAGTTGAACGTCCTGTCACAAGTCTTCAAACGATAGCTAAAATCCCCCATTTTGGCATTCATTGTATGTAATATCCCCGATTAGGGATATTGTAAATATCTAATTGATTTAACTCCATGGGAAACCAATGTTGAAATCTTATTTCAAATCAGATCTACTGCAACAGATAACACACTTAACAGCATATGCAGAAATGTATGATAAGCCCTTGCAAAATGAATAGCAATTTGCAATCACTGTTTAACCCTCTTATTGCAGTGAGAATTACACTTACAGATAATTCAGTTAACCAGAACTTTCAAGAACAACTACAGCAATATCATTATCAGAAATATAGCAAATCTATAGCAAACAGAATTACAATTTCTAGGTGCGAAGAGAGCCGCCAAAATTTCTGACAAACAGGTGGTTTAGTAGCCGCTTAAACAGAAAATCAGTGAAGCCCTTACAATCCCTGTATGAGACTGCTGTGATTGGTTCAGGGGTTTCTGTCCAATAACCAGCTACGGAAATCAGGGGGTTTATGTCCTCCAATCTCCAGTGATAGACGAATAGGATGTCCAATCTATTTGAGCGAAATCAGTGCATAAACAAGCATGTCTTCTCTCAAACCCTGTCTTGATTAAATATGCAATTTTCAAATGGTTTTCCTTTCCCTCCAAAATAAACCCACACAATCCTTGGCCAACATTATTATTAAAGTGATCAGCTTATTATGTAACACCTATAGCCCCATAATCAGGATGCCCAATGTAAACAGGTACACTTCTTTGAGTTACTTTCCCTCAGCCCATGGGCCATGGGAAATGAAAATTGTGCTTACGGGTCAATCCAGAACCTTATGGAAAATGGGGACATGACACTGTAAATTCTAGCAAAGTAGAACACAAACTCCTTATAATTTTTCCTTGAGAAAATGTTATATATATATATTATAATATTTTAGTACTATATATTTATTATAAACACAGTTTTAGAGAATCAACTTGAGAGTTTGCCTCTTAGTGGTAAAATTGTCCACAGTTTTCTGTAAGCATAGCTATCACAATGTTTTTTTCTCATGCTCAGTAAATATTAAATAATGCTGTTGTAATTTTCTGAAAGAGCTTTTCTGAGTTGCAGTCCAGCAGAAGGAAAATGCTATAAACCAGTATCCAAATCTCAGGAAAAAATTAAATGTGAAGTACCCTTAATATGTAAGAAGAGGAATGCAGGATCCATAAATTCCTTAATATCAGCATGCAGTGTGAGTATTCAGGCTAGAAGAGAAGAATCTTTGTACTATTTAATTTTCCTGTTACTAATTTGCTTCCCCAAAACTGCAAAAAATAAATATGCTCTTTTATGAACTGGCAGAGTTGGTAACTAAGGTATTTTGCATAAATGATTTGGCTGTTAGGTCTGCATACAAGGATTATTTTTTACTTCTTGTGATTAGTCATTTGTCGAGGCAAATATTCACCATTGATCTGTTTCTGAATGTATTTGGCTGTAACCTAACTTGGCCAGAATCAGAAATAATATAGTTAGTCTAATTTCTTGCTGGCCTTTTCTCCTTTTTTGTCCAAATCATCCCATTCCTGACTTGTTATAGTTTTCTTTGGAAAATGATCGCTGAAAATTAGTACCTAATTAAGAACAAGTCAAAATTGGTGGTTGGGTATCCAGCAACAAAAAGCTAGCCATCTGACAACAGAAGGAGCTCGTTTACTCACAGGATGTCTTCCAACGTACTATGAGAGTAGGCTAAGTTCTGCACAGAACATAGATACGCACAACATATTCCAGAACACGATATGCATGAAATAAGGAATGCTTCTATTCATTTATCCAACAGTAAGGTATCAACATTACAATAACATAGATGTCAATAGTACCATCAATCATATATTCCCGACTACAAGGACTCTAGTACATATAGCCCTCGGCAGTGGTTGAGAAACCAACCGTCATGGCGTTTCATAATAACCCATTGACCACTAATCGAGACTTAATTACCTGAGTACATATGACATACACTACATTAATTATTTACATTTCAACTATATTTTTATTGAACATAAATAACTCCAGCCGACTACGGCCAACTAAGCAACGGCTGACTACGACCGACTACAACTAAGACAATGACCACTTATAGAGCTGCATAATGCTTAAATAAAGATGTATATACCATATGTGAGTAAGTCCCAAGTGTCATTACTCATGACTTGTGTATACCTTACAATCCGATGTAATTAAGTGTGCCCAATTAACTACAGTTACTGCCCTTGTTGGAGCATTACATCATTAGTATATAGTTAATAGGTTAGATAAGTAATAAATAAATGTTAAGTTAGAATGTTAGTTTTATGTTAGTAATTAATATTTGTAAGTTAGTAAATAAAATAATAGTTAGTTTTGGGTGTTGACTTTTTTCTAAGTAGTTTTTGGTAGTGGGAATGGGAAATAAAGGCTTTATAAAGCCATATTGATTGCAAATTTGCAATGTAAAATTTATTCGAAAAGCAGATTAAATATATTAAAAATATCTATTTACATTTCTGTACTGTCATTTTTCTGTGCAATCATGGTGTAGTTTCTTTTGCAATTTCAGTTTTGTTGCTTTACCATTTTCAATAGCCTTGAGAAAATATAACTTTTTACTTATCATAAACCACAAATTTTATAAGCATTTATTTTGGTTTATAAATAATTTGACGAAAGCAAAAAGTAGCCATGCTTGGATGGACGGTTTAAAGTTCCATAGCAAATGTTTATATGAAATTTGTTCAATTAGTTTGGTTCTGCATTTATTTAAATATGAAGTAATTTTTACAAGCTAGAAGATACCCATAAAATTCTCGTTACAAGTTCAATCAAGTCTCTCATATGAACACTTTCAATCTATGTGTTAAATCTAATTTTGATGGATTTGACTCATTTGTACATGTTGCTCTACTATTCATGACTGCAAACTATGTAGTACCTACTGTTCTGTATGAATCTTTGTGATTATCCTAGGCTTGTCATTCTCTGGATAGATGGTCCTCTGTTTTTAACTGCTTTGGTTTAATATAATACAATATCATATTTTACTTATTAGAAAGAAACTCAAGGTCCCTATATATTTATGTGAATACTTTGCTGAACTTTGCGTGGAATTTCATTTATGCATAGGGTACAAGTTTGATGATGTTGATCATGATTCACATCCATTGAAGCCGCAATTTGCACATTTTCCTGGTTCACGTCCAGTCACTGCTTCTGTTCCCAGTGAATTGCCTCTTGGAGTATCGTGAAGCTTCAGAATTATTGCACTAGTATTTATAATTTATATTTGGAGATTGATAACAGGTAAGTGCAGCAACGCTGATATATGAAATAAATGAATGGTAGGATTGTTATGATTAACTTTAATTTCATCAAGTGCTGACATACTCTGTTCGTTATGATATTGCTATCAGGATTCAACCATGTAGTTTTTGAGTTTGACTCAAAAACTACACAGTTGAATACTGATAACAATATCATAAATTGACATGCTGTGGAAAATACCTCCTACTCAGCAATACTCTGTTCTTGTTAGTCCCAAATTCTATAATTTTTTAGGTAACAGACTAGCTTGATGCCCGTCTGACTCTGAAATCAACAGACACTATAAACTGACTCAATTCTCTGAGTGGGCATTCTGATCCAATGTTAGATGGTTTTACTTTTATCACATGCAAGATACATGTGAGCTTTCATTGGTCATGATTATAGCAGTGTAAGTGTCTGTTTCTGTAAGCTAGTTTACCTGTGTTTTGCCAATATTTGTAGCACACCTGCTTCACATATAAAATTGATATAAAATAATCAAATAATTTGTTGTGTTTTGTAGACTCTGGTTTCTTGGAGGAGTGCTGCTATTGGATGAAAAAGTCAATTATTTGTGCAGTGTTCTGCTGAGTAAATTATAACTCTAAGCAGGTCCAAGTAATATGCCCTTGGATTTTTTGTGTTTGTGAGTGGTCATGCATATTTATCTTGGAGCATGGGTGTCAATGTAGAATTGTTTCTTCCAGCTATTTAGGGATATATACATCTCTTCTTTCAATTCCAACTTTATGGAACATGTGTGGATGGTTAAGATCTACACCATATTAGGACATCTGATACTGAAATATGGTGGATCAGTTGTCAAGGTCAAATGATTTGGAGATAATATATAATTTAATGTTTGGATATTTTAAGTGTGGACTGTGTCCAAAGTAGGATTTTCCTAGCATTAATATTGTACTCTACTTGAGTTATGAAAACCTTTTGTTCTTTTTATTTTTGAAGAAGTTGTATACTTGATTAGTTGGAGCATGACGACATAGATAAAGGGTTTTATTTATACATCATACAACCAGTTGATTATTGTGAGCTATTTCTTCAGCTACGAAGAGGTATTCACATCCTCTGTAATTGGCATGAAGGAGTGTACATTCATTTTATTCAATGGTATTTCACTTTCCCTTTATTGTCTAGACAGACATCTCACAGTGTCTATTTGCTTAATGGTATCTTAGAAAATATCGAAGTTATTGCTCAATGACATGCTAAAAAATTGATCAGGGAGGATCAGTTAATATAACCACCTTGCGCTACAACAGCAGCTTCGTGCCATATGCTGTTCTCACCACAATCATCAGACCCTTCCCAAGCACACATGGTCATACAGCGAAGTTTTAACTTGTCTCATTCTTTTCTGCACAGCTCTGACAATTCTACCTCTGTTTTGCATGGTTGTTTGTGGTTGTTTGCAGAGTTCCCATAAGATAACAAATCAGAGAATCTCCCATAATCTGTTAGATGCCACCTCAACAAGGGGCTTTGTGAAGATGCTGGCAATCCTCATAAATACGAAATCCAACATCCTTTTCTGGAAGCATTCCATGATATAGTGCAAATGAACTTCAATATGATTTGACTTAGCATCATAAACTGGATTGTGAGCAATTTAAATCCAACATCCTTTTGGAGAAGCATTCCATGATATAGTGCAAATGAACTTCAATATGATCTGTCTTAGCATTGTAAACTGGATTGTGAGCAATCTGATAAACAATGATTATTTTAATGGAGAATAAATTGTCTGCTCTCGAGGAAAACTAAGTTGTTATAGCAACTGGGAATCCAAGTTACTCTATGTTCTGATCACTGTTCCTCTATTAAAGTTTAAACCAATGAAAGAGGGCTGAAACTAACATCAAACCCATATATGGAAGGATGCTTACTTTCATCCCAATCTCATGCTCGTTTTACTCTAGCATATCCCACTAGGTGCTTGTCACCACCATTACAAGATAACTTAGTAGTCCCCCTCAATATATCTCAATATAGTCATGGTAGCATCCCAATGACTCTACTTAGGCTCATGCATAACTATAAGCCTACAAACAAGGCACAAAAGACTGATCTAGTTGAGTATGCATAAGTATATTAGGTTTTCCACAAGTTTTGATTAAGGTAAGCAGAGATTTTGAAAGGGCTCAGGCCCTTGTACAAAAAAACCAAAGAATAATCTTGTTAGCAATCTGATAAAGGGCTCAGACCCTTGTGAGCAATCTGATAAACAATCTGATAAAGGGCTCAGACCTTTGTGAGCAATCTGATAAACAACGATTATTTTTATGGAGAATAAATTGTTTGCTCCCGAGGAAAACCAAGTTGTTATAGCAACTGGGAATCCAGGTCACTCTATGTTCTGATCACTGTTCCTCTATATTTTGCCTCAGCAAAAGATAACACAATTTCCTCTGCTTCTTGCTATACAAATGAAAGAGGGCTGAAACTAACATCAAACAAATATATGGAAGTATGCTTACTTTCATACCAATCTCATGCTCGTTTTACTCTAGCATATCCCACTAGGTGTTTGTCTACCACCATTACAAGATAACTTAGCAGCCCCCCCTTAATATATCTCAATATGCCCATGGTAGCATCCCAATGACTCTACTTAGGCTCATGCATAATAAGCCTACAAACAAGACATAAAAGACAGATCTAGTTGAGTATGCATAAGTATATTAGGTTTTCTACGAGTTTTGATTAAAGTAAGCAGGGATTTTGAAAGGGTTCAGATCCTTTACAAAAAAACAAAAAAAGAGGTAACTAGGGTCCCAACTCTTTATAAAGCTGTCATAAGGCAAGGCAAAACAGATCCAAGCTGGTTGGATACAACAGAGAAACAATACAATCAAAAGAGAGGGACACCAACAACCAAAATGCAAAGAACAACAACAAACAAATGAAAGAGCTGAGACCTCCTGAGTTCCATTTAGACAATACCTATATAAAGAAGTATTAAATTATGGTCTATAAACAAACTCAACTTCAAATTGAAATGGGGTATGAGCTATGTTACATCAGGTTTATGGGATGGGGATGGCAGGGAACAGGTATTTGTGATTTTCTTGATCCAAAAATTTATCTATCCATTTATCTACAACCTGAGCCTTGAGCTTCATTTCTTGCAACGAGTCTAATTGGAAAATTAAAATAGGTGTATTAGTTGATGCACCTTATTTCTGATCTACTAGAATAATCATAACTTTGATGAAGTCCTTCATTTGTTGCAATTCTGCTTTCAACAACTTATTAGTTTTTTGATCTTTTTCAACCTTGAACTTCAACGTTTCCAGACTCTCCACAATTATGTCTAAAGAAACCAACTCTTATTCTCTTATTTTCTTATCAATATTGATGTGAGTTATTTGGTAATCTTGTGGAG